>NBNE01001815.1:0-10874 GCA_002215365.1 Phytophthora megakarya | reverse complement strand
CCCCTCCCTCACGGTCGTCGCCGTCCTCTGCAACGTCCCTCCAACACGCTTCTGCACCCGGGCTTTCCGCACCAACTTTTCGTATCGTCGTCGGGTACAGGATACATGCAATGGCACGTCGGTGATCTTGACCATGTCGTTACCTGCGGTCGCCACGTCGACCGTCATCTCGTCTGGTGAGAGATTTCTCGTCTCCATCGCCACGGTTGTCTTGCTGTCATCTTTGATCTTTTGCTGTCGTGTCCGCCGTTCCGTCCGTTTCCGCCGCCGCTTGCGGGCAACCTCTTCTGTGGACGGCACCAGCTGCATACTCGCTTCCAGAGCCTGCGGTTGCAACGCATTCGCTGTCGTCTGGTCACTCCGCTGCTGTTATTTGGTTAAGGCTGCCTCCACATATGCTGTCTCCTCGGTGTTTCTCCGACTGACCTCTTCCAGGAGGAGTACCTCGTCGCATGATACTCCAGCGTAGCTCGCGAGTAACGCCTCCACTTGTTCCTCCACCCCGTTTGCTGCCGTTGCCGTCCACGTCATTGTTGACGGCGGGTCCGTACTCCCCGGCTTCCTCCTTCACCAGCGCTGACCGTGTCGCGCCATCCCTACTCTGAAGAACCTCCATCCGTTGTGGCTCATCCACACCATCGCTTGTTGTCCACTGCACCGCGCGCGTTCCGCCATCCCCAGGAGAAAGCACATCCTGGCTCACGCGTCTTGTCGAGCCTTTCCGTCTCTGTCGGCGCCGCCTTGCTTCACTCAATGCTCCGCTACTCCGACGGCCCTTAGAGCCGTTTCGCCGTTGTTTTCCCGAATCCGTTCCAGCAAGCGATAAGACCTTGGCTCTTATGATCGCTACGCGTTTCCCGCGTCATTGTCCGGTCTGGCGTTCTGTGCATCTTCTCCGGAGGTCGCTGCTAAGTCTGCTTTCTTGACGTTGCATTCTCGGATGAAGTGCCCAGTTCGTCCACACCAAAAACAGTAACCACCACCTCCTGCGCGTGGCCCGTACGTCGTCTGCTGTGCACGTCGACGAAAGTACTGCTCGTGTCGCTGGAGTCGGCCTTTGCGCGTTGCGTACGACGGGTCGGTGGTTGGTATCTCGGCCGCTGTCCCTCTTCCTCCGTCCCATCCTTCAACCTTCATGGTTTTCGCCGCTATCCCCACATTCTGATCTCCGCCGGTACTCTTGATGCGCGTTGCATCCTGCGCGCGATGATCCGTTTGGAATTTCGAACTAGCTTCATCAGTCCTTTGACTATTCTCTACCGGTACCAACTGGAAACCGGGCGGTATCGCTTTCTACCATTCCCCAGAGCCAGTTGTACCAGTCGTAACTGGCCGACCGCGGTATCGTACCACATGCCTTCGGCGCTACACCCCATATCGGTCCGTACCCAGACACCACATTCCCGAAACTACCTGATGTTGCTGACCTAGGGTTGCCTCCTGTCGTCACCAGAGGCCCGCGCCCTTCCTGCGCCTCACTCTCGGCCCAGGCCGTCATGGGCGCTTCGAGGCCAATACAGCAGTTTTCTCCATAGTCGTCAACATGAGGGATCGCAGAATTGACAGCTTCGTCCAGCATCTGGGGCCGGTGCCCTCATACGTGCGTCGCTCCTGTCGAGCTATTCATCCTCTTCAAAAACGCATTCACCAACCAGTTTTCGCCGACGTCACCCTGCTCGGCAAATTCCCTCAGCGACTGGGCGTACTCGATCAAGCGCTCCCTGCGCATTTGGCGCCGTTCGTTCAGGACATCCACCACCTCGGGTCCCGTACGTCGCGTCATGTACTTCGCTCGAAGAATCTCTACTAGCGTCCCGATGTTCTCCTGCTCCGGCGTCACTGTCTTCATCATGGTGGCGAACCACCGTTTTGCTTCCCCCCTCCAGATGAGCTGCTACCTCGTGGTAGAGCTGCTTCTCCTGCAATTCAACTCCCAGCATTGCTGCCTGGCGTCACCTCAGCTCGTACGGTTATCAGCCACAGCTTCAGCGACTTTGACTTCTCACTCACGACAATCTGTTGCGGGGCAGCTGGACGTCGCATGCTGACCTCACGTCGAGATGGTGGCGGACTTTGTGCTGGTGGCGTGCGGTGAGGGCCTGTGTTGCCCATTTTCAGACTACCACCGCCTACGACCAAGTTCACCTGCCGACCACCGTCGTCGCCACCGCCTTGACGCAGGGTGTCGCGCGGTTCACTGTCTGGCATTGCGTCGCTCTTGGCCATCGTTGCCACGGCCCCGTTCTTCGTCACTCAGCTGATGGCAGCTGTCAGCGCCTCCGCCAGTGTTTCCATCGCGTTCGTCGGTTTCCAACCTCTTTGCCTCACGGGCCATCATGACTGCCAGTGGTGTCTGTCCAGAAGAGCTGCCAATCTCCGTCGTGTCCAGTGTCATCAAGCCGTCACCAGTGTCCAGCGTGAGTTCAGTCGTCGTCTGTTTCTTCGCCGTTCCTCGCTCTTGTGAAGCTGCCCGACGCTTTGCACGTTCGTCCCGATCCGTGACCATAGTCGTAGCCATTTCCACACAATGACAACGATCCAAATCTCATTAGCATATCCCACTCTCTCGCCCAATCTTTCAGTCTCTTCCAGTGTGGTTCGACCACTATGGCTGTGCTCACAGCGTCTCCATCTTACAACGATCTGCCCAGTTTGCCACCACCATGAATAACTTTACGACAGGGGGCTCTGACCCGGACGGTTAGGGAACAGGATTCACCCGTAGGAGCAACGAGACAACTACAGCGACCACCAGCTATTGGCTGGTCCGTCAATCTTGTCGGTATCTGGAATAGGGACTGGTGGGGAGGGAGCGTTATCGGCCACCGGCAACCCTGGGCAGGGTCTATAGGCTGCTTCCGGCACAAAACCGGTGTTAAAAACCGGTGTTACATGCAGTTTTGGGTGCATGATCTCCCAGTCGCCGAAGCTCGTCTTACCCATGGTACCTCACTCGGCAAGTTGTCACTCCAGGATCCCTTAACCCCTACAGTCGCTAACTGAAGTCCCCACCACCCTACCGTCATCTGCTTTCCTGACTAGCTCAACTACGGGCGTACCTCGCTCGTGTGCGCCCCTTGCGCTACCTGTGTCCTTGTCGAGCGTTTCCTGCGTAGATTAGTCTTGCGTCGTTACTTGTTCAGCAACAAATCGCAACTGCATTGATATGGCGGTCAGCACCCGTTATCTTCTCCCTAGTATAGTCTACACTAACTCTCAATACAACGCTTTGGACCTCTCTCTCTCTTCGTGCATCTCAGCTCTCCATGGCCTCACACTCAGCTCTTAGTGTGGCCTCTCCTGCCTCTCCAGTCACCTCCTGCATTCCAGACCCTCCTGCTTGCGATCCTCTAGCACCAACTTCAACCTTCCACGAACCTTCGCGATGTGGTAGCAATCTGCCGACTTCCACTCGCCACCGCAGTACACACCACGTCGCCGACCCACTTGATCATCAAGTCAATGACGACCGGCTCGCCGAGCTTTGTATTCAACCTGGGCGAGCGACGTGGCACTCGCCTACAATGGTAAGAAGGATATACTGTACCGACCATTTTTTTCAAATGGTTAAAACGATTGTGATACCGAATTAGAATCGTACTTATTATAGCCTATCGGATCATTGTAAAATGGCATTTTCAACGAATGAAAATCGTTAGGGGTAAGTGTATCGCTCCGACACATTCCGACAATATTTGTCAGAACCATTCACAAAATATGAATATATCGATACAAAATTCAAGTGTACAAAATTTTTCCCGCATATTTGTTTAATGTAGTCGATTAGGTATTTTCCTAGACCCTGAAAGCCAGTCACAAGGTTAGACCACAGAAGTCAAACATAAAGAAACAGGAGGAAAAGGATGGGTCTAACAGCATTCGTCCCTACAAACATCCAGAAGGCAGCACTGCAATTGCAGCCTTTAAGAGAACGATGGAGGAGGAGAATGTCAGCTTGGGGTGTGTCCAGTCTAGCATCCTTCTTGGCTCATCGAGAAAGCGTTTGATGACGACAATGGATCGTTTCGGCTACTACTTAGCCACCAACGAAGACAAGAAAGGTAAACATTCTCACAATACGGCGATCTCATACCATAGAAATATCAAGCTTTGGCTGTTTAACCAGTACCCTCATCTTCGTGAGTCTACTGAGTTGATTTTGCTGAAGCAAGGCAAGACATTAGACATGCATTGTTTAAATATGAGAAAGATATTTTGGCTAGTAAGGCACCTCCTTGTATTAAGGAGGATTTACAGGCACTTATTCGTTATGTTTACAGCTCGGCAAGTGTGCTTCCGATTACCCCGACACTGCTCTGTCGTGTCTAATGTGGTTCAGTTTCAGGCTGTCACCGACCTAGGATATATATAAAAACAACACGTGTCAGTCTCCGCAGATGACACATTCTACCTTCGCCTACTGCGTGTCAAGACAGCAGAACAGAGACTCACCTTGATCCTGATAAGAACGACTTCTTGACGAGCCCTCTTCACACTCTTGCGATGACACTAATAATGCAGGGTTCCACATGTGTGGCGTTGCTTGACCTGTTACCTGAGCTTATTTCTCAGGAAGTTGTGTCACTTGATGTGGGTACTCCGCTGCTTCTAATGTTGGAAGCAGGGCCGGTTTATCTCTAAGTTGTGGTGATGCCAACCGGAACACATTCTGCACATGCGAATCAATTGATGGCATTGAATGAAGCGGCTCGTTCACTGGATCTAAACAAAGCGCGAACCGGAGAGGTCAACCGGGGCGACGATGACGTCCAGGATTTACGTGAATAGGATATTCAAACATGTTGTTGATCCAGCTGGAGCTGTGCGGCTTTGATCTCGCATTTCGTTCGACGCGGCGGTGTTTAACAGGCAAACGGAGACTGCCGTCTCGCTGCTCAGTGGTTCTTTGACCGAGGTTCATGGTATATGACTAAGGTCAACTGAGCCTTTGCCTACATAACGAACACGGCGCGTGAGAACAGGAAGGTGGTTCGGGAGTTGAGCGGGTGGAAGGCCGACAATACATTTAAGATCCTTGACGTCTCGGCTTAGATCACGGAAGTCAGGACGGATCGGTCACTTACAAGCTATCCCGTTTGCTTCCTGTACCAGCCTCGCCCAACAACGACTGAAAGTTAGCACCACAGTGTTTAGTGTTCTCACAGCGTACATCATCCGTTCCTACTCACAGTTGAAGGAACTCGCGGCAACTGCACCAATCGTTACGCGCTGGGGAAAAGATTTGGATGCTGCTCATATCTCGACCGCAGACGTTTTGGCGTGGTGCGTCGCACTGAATAACGAGGCAACTCCACCTGTTCAAGAGTATGAGCAATACACATGCGAGGGAACAGCGCACCTCCTAGTTATCATTCAAAAGCTTATTACTGACAACAGGGCTTTATCACCTCGCTTTCCGATTGTCGAGGCTGCGTAATTTAGGTCTCTACAACCAAACACTGAAGCAGAACAAGTCGAAGATGTATCAGATCAAGAGCCCAAACCTAAGCGCCAAAAACAAACGTTATGCCTTAAGGTGATTTGATATGAGTGGTACTTGAGTGTCCCGTGTGTCGGGGAGTCTTCCTATCGTGTGAAGAAATACGCGACTCGACTTGTCGTCGCCGTTATGAAGCTATTTCTAGAAGACTGCTGCATACTTGATCCGTTAGCGGAAACCTACACAGATCAAGTTATAGATGTTGGAAATCGAGTCGAAGAGGCCGTTCGTGGATTTCTAAAAGCGCAAGGTATCAATGCAAAAGGGTCTAGAAGTGTCATGCGGGCATTGAGATTACTCCATAAAGCAAGTATTCTTGACGGACGCATCGCGGCATATAAACGTGCTCTATAGATTCGATGGATCCAAGACCCTGCTCCTGTACAAACTCAAGACATATTAGTCTTGGTTGAACACGCACAAGTAAGTTTGTTGTAGCCGTCTAAACAGACCTGTTACCTGTTGAGTATACATAAAACTCCACCTCGCCGAGTATATCCGAAATCATTGTTTGTACTGATCAGGTGGGTACTGAACCTGGAATTTTCAAAATGATCCAGTAGAGCACATACCCAATCATTTTAAATCGTAATTAACAGAGCACAAATTCTGACCAATTCTAGCTCATGAGGGTTCGTCTAATCAAACCAATTAAAATAAATTGTCAAATTGAATTGATATATACATATATATATTTATATATCCAATCACGTGAGTTGTATTTCTCAAGGTTACCCGAAACAAAACACTTCGAATTTAACGATGGAGGGGAAACATCAACACAGGCTTGGCGAGAAGACCGAAGTCGTCTTGTTACAGTGTCAACCTGCAGGCTGGAATGCTAAAGAGGGATTCAAGCACATCGGCGTACCGCGAACAAAGCTGTTTGGGCGGATGGAGAACAAGGAGAAGCTCTTCGCGTCTCAGGAAAGTCCATCGTCGAAACGCTCGCATGAAGAGTGGGTCATCTCGTGTTGACGAAACAAAGGCTCCAACACATGTTGAATAGTTATGCGGACCAAGGAGAAGGTTTCGATGAGGCAATAAGTTTGTGTCACGGTCCTATTAGACCATGTAATGACTACAAGTTGAAGTTATGCCGAAGTGAGGATGGAAGTCCGTATTTGGAAGGAGTGTAATTATATAGGTTGGAAGATTTCGAAGCTCAAGCTTCTCAGTTACGATTTTATCAGCTAGTCAAGAAGATCAATAAAAACCAATCTTATACGTTTATTCACTACTCCTCCTCCTAGAAGATATCCATCCTGAACTAGTTGGGATCGTGACATTTTGGTGGAGAAGCAGGGTATCTTCTCACTGAAGTGGTAGTAGTAAGAGAGCGAGAGAAGGTTACTGGGACTAAGTGACTGGGGTTTGTGGTCACTCGCGAGGGGTTACTTGGGAGTGGTTGTTTTCGGCGCGGGGTCAAGCGCTGACGTGAAGTGAAGGGGCCGTGGGGAACAACATGAGTTCTCACGAAGAGTCCGGCGAAGGACGTGGGGAACAAAGTGATGAGTCTACAAGGGGACCCACCGTCATGTGGGTAGAATATCTTTTGTTCGGGGATGAGGATACTAGTCTAAATGAGGAAGAGATCGTGGAAACTCAAGGTGAGGGTACGGTCACTCAAGGCTTTCCGACTGCTCAAGCAAAGGCAGTCACGGAGGAAGGAGAGTTGAGAACGGATCAAAGAACGGAGAGGGTGGGAGAGCACCCACCTACATCCGTGGGTAGTTCCACTCAACGGCCATTCATTCTCGAGACGCCTCGAGGACGAGGATTGCTTGAGGACTTTTTGGCTCAACTGGCTAGCACGCCGGCACAGAGCGAGGTTCATGGTGCCGGAGAATCAAGAACGGTGTATCCATCTCCACCCATTCGAGTGACTCCAGCAGCGGGAGGGACGATACAAGGAGGTGTTACGACTGGAAGTAGAGTGACGCGGCCAACTCAACGAGAAGAAGTGACAGCTGTTACGACACAAGGTCTTAGGGAGGAGGCGTTGGAGAACGTTATTCCGCGACCTAGTTCGGTGCATGGCTTGGGCGTTCCCGCTAGCGCGATGAGTGCTATCTCCACATCCCAGGAGTCGAAAACGAACGGAGGACCGTCGTCGGCGCCTCAAGCTACGGACGCAGCGAGGTAAGAGTTTCTAACAGCAGCTATCAACCAAGTCATGCGACTGTATTCCTCGGAGAGGACCGCCTCGATGAACGTTCCTGCTGCGTCTTCGATGTTCCATTCGCTTTCGATGCTTACTCCGATGATGTCCCGACTGTTGCCGACGGTTCCAAGTCCAATGATACCTGTATCAACTGGAATGCCTAGAAGGGTCGTTGCTGTTGTAGGAGTAGCTGGTTCATCTGCTGTGGCTGTTGCAACATCTGCGATTGAGTCGACTTCTCAATGGTCTCGTTCAACGTATTCGACTTCACATCCTGGAATTCATCATCCTCTTCAACCGGCAAGTGCAAATTCTTGTACAACAACAAGGCACACGCTTCCGGGATAGATGTTACCATGCTCAAGTTCAGCAGTGACTTCATCTGCTTATTACGAGGGCCATCCAGGAAAAACTCATATCTCATACGAGGCTCGTTGTAACTCAACGCCTCACACATCGTAGAGATACAGTCCCCCCATTCTTCAGCAGACTCGCCTCGGTTCCTCTTGGCAGCCTTCAGACGTGCCCACAACTGAGCCGGAGTCTGACAAATGAATTGGTGATGGAAACGCACACGCAACGTCGCGAAACTATCGATACGCGAATTGTACCACCACTCCTGTCCCAATTTACCCTTCAAACACTATTCGAACGCGGTCAAGCGCATAGCGTCATCCATCCCATGAGTACACATTTCGAATGATCTCCAGAACGCTGCCGCTCTCTCACTCGTAGCACCATTCGAATGGAAAGGGCCGATCACCTTGACTGCGTTCCTCAACTCAGTAGGAATACCGATCAGAGGATAAGCACCGAAA
Source organism: Phytophthora megakarya (assembly GCA_002215365.1). NCBI lineage: Eukaryota > Oomycota > Peronosporomycetes > Peronosporales > Peronosporaceae > Phytophthora > Phytophthora megakarya. The sequence goes on along the minus strand of NBNE01001815.1, from coordinate 2,392 downwards.
GGTACACCAGCATTAAATGTAGTGGAAGGAATGCCATAACCTCCTGCGGGTCCATAGTCTCCATACAACCCTTGCTGCATTCCCGAACCAACCCCTTGACTTGCCGGCGGTGAAGAGGCAACCGGTGAGCTAGCTGTCATCTGCCCTGACGTCACCGCCGTCGACCAAACCGGTAACGGAACAGTCGACGCACCTCAGCCTTGAGTAGGAACTATTGGACGTTGGAACGGAGGGTAGAGAACGTTAGTTGAGTGAGTCCCAACTCTCAATCCGTTTGCCCCAACGTTAGGATCTCCAATCGTCACTCCACCATAAGAAGGAATAGCTGCCATCGACATAGGTCTAGAATAGTAACTGCAGCTTGACGAAATCTGTCGCGCCCTCGACGTGCCTCTGTGATAAGCGATGGATTGAACATGGGGCATACTGGTTCATCAGTGGTAGCTGTTTAACTGACATTATCAAGGCGACTTTACGAATTCAAAGGAGGGGATTCTATTGAGGTAGCCAAAGTCAAATATCAAGCCGTTATAAACCTACCTTAGTAGTTTTCAAACTTTGGGCATGTTTATAACTTTTACAACGTATCCAATCCACCAGGTTGCATACCATCTCTACTACAACCTCAGTCAAAATATTTAATAAACTACAACCAACCAAGATTGATTCATGTACAGCGGAACCAACTCAATAGGTCTCCCACAAAAGTTCGTGGTCCTATGCCACATTCACTGAGTTGGTGGTATTCAAACTTTACGAATAATGGATTTCCTCACAGACAGGTGCGTCTAACATAAGCGTGTTAATGACTTCGGGGCACAAGTTTGAGAATAATCCATGCGCACTCAATGCTACCGATGTCAGCAGACTAACCGTCCACGGGGTCCATGGTTGAGGCATTGCCATTGTACAATACAAAATACTAACCGTATGGGTATAAAGTAGAACTGTCAATAATATCTGCGAGGTCTCACGATCAACTGCACACGAGATGCATGTGGAAACATGGCTGACAACACCCTCTACAGGAAATCAGGCTTTTCACGAATCTGCCCGTCGCAAACTTGAACGTGACATGCGTTTCCCTGACAATGGGCAGTCTTAATCGATAAAGGCTAGTAGGGACCGGACGACCACGTCCGTTGTATCCACTCCCAAAAGACAACAATCTAACGCCGTAAGAGCAGCACCAAAATGTTCTCATTTCAAGTGATCGAGTCATAATCTAGATTTTTCAGGCGGAGCGCCGGGAAATTCTGCTAGAGTGAAGGTCTCTATGACGACATCATCAACATTTGTGCAAGGCTCATGCGACAACGCGCAAACCTGCTGCATCACGGGGATATTGGAAGTACCCCGTCCCCAGCAAGTGGACAGGGCTGCCGATTTATGGCCATAAATATCATAAATAAATTTATTGTCAGCTTTAAGCGAATACACAACATAATTTATTTTTTTAACTACTCAATATCATAATTTATGTTGCAACGCAGGTACCTTCTCCGTTTGCAGTTAGCGCTGTGCCAACAACTTCAGCTGCCGAGGACGAAGACGCGTCATTTGTGCAGCGCATTGAAAAGCGACGCCGACTTGCTGAGCAGGAGCAAACATTCGTTTTGCTGAAAAGCATTCCGACCATCTCCAATATCGCGGAGAGGTTCTTTAATGTTGCTCGAGTTACCTTCAAACACGAACGCAACAGCCTCCAGCCCCTCACCCTCGAGCAGATTTTGTTTTTGCGTCAGAACTCAAGCTACTGGGATGTACACACCGTTGACAGTCTGTAGTTGTAGTTAGTTAACTTCAACAAGTTCTTTTTTACAGCCATTATGGCATTATGTATGTGTTGTTGATTGAGATTGTCATTATTGGTACACAGGAATCTGCATTTGTATGGCATTATTTATCTTGCTGCATCGTAGGCAATAAATATGCATGCCATAATCAGCAGCCCTGCAAGTGGTTCAAGCAGGTTAAGTCCACCGCCAAGATCAAAGGCGAAAGGGCTACGCTCCTCTTTCCATTGTGTTGAAACGAGAATGGCTTGAGCTACCACCAGTACCACAATTGTATTCTGACTATAGGAGCCAAGATTAAGAAGAAGCGCCACCAATGCAAAATACAAGTTGACGAACATCCCGTTTACGACGGTGACGAAAGCATCAGCGACTCGAATGACGCAGAGCCAGTGGTCTCCCAGAAGTCGGCGTCACAAGCGTTCTAAGAAGAATAAGGATAGATGCCGTGTCGGAATGTCTTTATCGTTTTCTGAGCAGCCTTTGTTTCCAAGCAAGTACATTCGCATTTTCACAGTCTCTTCATATGAAGCGCTTGGCGGGTACCCGGGGTCCCATCCGGACCCCGGTGCTGCCAAAAACACCGGTATTCACTA
>NBNE01001814.1:0-10884 GCA_002215365.1 Phytophthora megakarya | reverse complement strand
GATGAACACGTAGGAGGTGAGGATGAGTGAGGATGAACACGTAGGAAGTGAGGATGGGTGGCGATGAACACGTAGGAGGTGAGGATGAGTGAGGATGAACACGTAGGAGGTGAGGATGGCGTAGGAGGTGAGGATGGGTGAGGATGAACACGTAGGAGGTGAGGATGGGTGAGGATGAACACGTAGGAGGTGAGGATGAGTGAGGATGAGTGCCTAGGATGCGAGGAGGAGTGCGTAGGTAGTGAGGAGGAGTGAGAATGAGTGTGTAGGAGGTGAGGATGAGTGCGTAGGAGGTATTGGGGAGTGAGGATGAGTGCGTAGGTGATGATGGGTGGGGATAAGTTCGTAGGAGGTGAGGATTAGTGAGGATGTGTGAGGATGAGTAAGGAAGAGTGAGGAAGCGGTGATGAGGAGTGAGGAGGAGTGAAGAAATGGTTAGAATGAGTGAGGAGGAGCGAATGGGAACGAAGTTTTCTTCGTCTCTCCAAGAGCGTGAAAGTTTTCCTTTTGATATTATCCAATAAAACAAAACGAGGTATTGGCCAATTCCATGCTCAGAACACGAACCCGTCCGTTGAGCTCGTTCATCACGAATCCGGTTCCAAAGGTTTAACGGCTCCTCAAAAAAGCTGACTCGTCCAAGGCTTGGTACAATACAACCGTATCCGATTTAACGGGGTACACTATTTGGACAGGGTACACTACATGTATTCGGCGTTACCCGTTAGCTATTGAAATTTTCTCTTACAGTATGGCTCATTCGAAATTCAGAGTGAAGCAGATTTTTCCATCAGTATAATCCACACTATCCTTGCTGGTTAGTAAGTTGTTTTGCCTCCTCAAGCACCATGCCTTCGATTAGCTCCTGTGTAGCTGTAATGCTAGCGACCATGACGCTCAGTATGAATTCTGTAAATGCACCTGCTGTCGTCACGTCCAGAACGTCTCCTCTCGTCATCTGAGGTGATATGAGGCAGCATATTTGAAGTAATGTGGTGGAGGGTTGATCTTGTTGAGCAAGTTGCTCCAGAGACGTCGGTCTTTTGACCACCACGTAGCCCTTGTCGATGAAGGCAAAATCGGAATACACAGATTGCTCCCCCACCGCTTCCGCCTTCGAAACCCATACAACTACCTGCCGATCTGCCTCCATGTAGCGACGAATTCCCTGTCTTACGCGGAAGTCAGCATTTGTGGACTTACCTGTAAATTTCATGGCAACCTCTTCCATGACGGTGTCAGAACACCCTTCCTCATCCTACGCAAAATTGAGCAATTAATCGTTGCAAACAATCAAATTGTATAGCTCAGTCCACTGTACCTGAGTCAAATTCTGGTTGGGGTTTCTGCGACGGCGTTCAATTCCTTGGTAATGATTCCAGGCTGCTGTGGCAGTGGTCTCGAAATCGAAAGGCAACCATTTGCTAGCAAAAACGTCGAGATATAAGCCACTTGCACCTACTCGTATCCTCGCATCAGTACTCGAAGTTTCCAGTTGACCCAAGCCATTTGTGCGGAACACGGTGTTTAATTCCTCGAATGCTGTGTCCAACCCACGTCGAAGTGACTCGGTTGTCTCTGTTTCTAGCGCAAAATCCGGACCGTGATCCTGCGTTGCCATGTCGCTCAAGTCTTCGAAGGGAAAACTTCGACCTGCGAGCTGTTCACGAATACGCTTGCCCAGTTCTGATTCCATGCTCCGAGCGAGATTGGCTTGGGTGTCCAGCACCCTTCGCAACTTGGTGTTCTCGCGCATTGCCCTCTCGCGCCAACGCTGCTGACGAGCAGCTAGGTCCCAAATAGGTGATGTTCCTGTCGTCGATGGCGACGAAACTGGAAAGCCAAATGCTTGGCTCGAGAACGCCAGCGTCGCGGCAGGGGCGTTTGAAGGTGACACAGGCACCATGTTGTCCAGGTGTTGAAGCCGCAGTACTTGCAGCTCCTCCTCCATCTGCTGCACTTTGTTGCGCAGAAACTCGAGCTCATTGTAGCGGTCGTTGCGTGCCCTCCTTGTTTTCCTGCCGTGCGACGCGCAAGGCTCCTCTGACGGCCACGTAAGCGATTCCAGCATCTCTTGAAGTTCTTCTGCGTCGTCGGCCCCATCGGAATCATCGTCGTCCAGTAGCTGAGCGAGCGACGGCGGATGATGTTCCATCGCCTCCTGTTGCAGCGCCATCGTCGTAGACATCATGCCAGGCGTCCTCGCTTCCTGCAGCATTGTGGTACTGTACCTGTACACTGCAAATTCGAATGTGACGAAAATGGTGATGTTCCATCGCCTCCTGTTGCAGCGCCATCGTCGTAGACATCATGTCAGGTGTCCTCGCTTCCTGCAGCATTGTGGTACTGTACACACACTGCAAATTCGAATGTGACGAAAATGCCGCGTCTATGACCGGCACGAGTTGAAGCACCGAAAAGGCGTACTTCTATCATACTTCAAGTGAAGTAGTACTATCGTTGCCGTTGCACTCGCCTGTAATACCCCGATCAATGAAGCTTTATTCTCTTTAGTACAGTTAATTAATGTGTGATGCCGTTCATGATCGTGATAGAGCTTGGTCTAGCAACACGTTTTCAATCCTCTCCTGGCTGGTCGTGGTATTTGCAACAATGACGTTGAGGACAAACTCAGTGAAGGCACCGACGGCTGTTGCGTCCTGGGAACAACTCTCAGCTTTCTGCGGCACCACTAAGCTACACATCTGCAGGACAGTGAAGCCGGCCTCCACAAGTGCCGGGGCTGTGGGGCGCTTGATCACTACATATCCTTTTTCCGCAAAGCCCAACCCAGCAAATGGGCGAGACTTCCCCTCGTCGAGAGAGTGCACGGATGTCATGTACACCACGACTTCACGGTCGGCTTCAATGTACCTCCGCAACACTTGCTTCACCCGGAAATCTACCCGTGTCGTTTTGCCCATGAACTCCATCTTGAAGTCCTCCATGATCGTGTCATCCGTTGAATCGAGCTTCTGGGCAGCTTTTTCATACAGATTGCCACGGTGCTTCTCGGTCCCTTTGAAGTGGTTCCACACGGCGGTGCCTACTGCGTCCATGCTGAAAGGAAGAAGCTTATTGCTGTTGATGTCGAGGTACATGCCATTGACTCCTTCTCGCATGCGCGCGTCCTGAGTTGGAGTTTCGCTTCCGAGGAGTCCATTGGCAGCAAAGACTTCATCCACCTCACGATAAGCGGGTTCTATACTCGCAAGTAGCGCGTCGAAAGCGTTCTTGTCCGCCAAGAAGTCCAACGTGCGGCCTTGTGCTCCGTTCTTGCCGATGTGGCCCGCGCACTCGGACACTTGTTGCCGCGCGCGCTTCTGCAGTAGTGCTTCCATACTTCGCGCCAATTTAATCTGTCCTTCGAGCACAAGCTTCAGACGAGCATTCTCACGCTCTGCCTTTTCTCGTCGCAACTTCTGTCGTGTGGCCATATCGCGCCAGAACGGCGGGGTGTTCGCACTAGTCATTGCATTCGATCCTGTCAGTGCTAATGCCGACGCGGGCTGTGCAGTTAGCGCAATGCCGTGATGGCGACGATGCAACTCGCCCAACTCCGTCTCCATTTGCTGGACTTTGTTGCGCAGATAAGCAAGCTCGTTCTTGCGCTCGTTGCGCGCCCGGTTCGGGTTCACCTTGACGCGTTTCTTAGTCTTGTCATTGCCTCTATCACATACCGCCCGGCAACTTGATGCGCGGCCTCCACGCAGGCGACCGTTCTCCTTGACCTTGGCAACATCGGGGGCCTGTAAATTGGCAGCCATTGGCGCCAGTGGAGACGGCAGCACGATCTGCTGTTTGTGAGACTCGGTCGAACCTTCGCCGTGGGAGTCTCCGGACGTGGAACTCGCTGGGGAGAACGTCACGCGCAGCAGTTCGTCCAGCTCGTCGTCCAGCATAGCGTCATCCTCGGACGACGCGCCCTGTTGCTGTCCCGTTACATCGGACGCGATATAGGCGTCTACAAAGCTCAGCGCTGCGTCGAGCGCCTCCAAGTCCGCGTCCTCGTCCGTCAGGAGCAGCGCCATTTGTGTTTGCGCTTCAAAACTACAGACTCAATCCCGCTGACGCACGTGTTATCATCGGCAGCCCGAGGTCCAGTCACTGGCACTGGACTCCAGTGCCAACTCATCTGGAGTCCGATCCTGGTCGCACATAAGCCAGTCGCGACCGTAATGCAAACTCGAGCGCTTTTTCAGCCAACCGGCGTCAAACGCATCTCCGCGCCGCTCATTCTTCTTCCGATACACATCGTGCACAGCGAGCCTTGCGGCTTGCTCCGTCTCCGCTGTGGCCATGGAGCAGCGGCAGCTAGAGGAGGAGGAGGAGCTCATGCAGGAGGCGCTGGCCTTGCTTGCCGACTGCCAAGACGACGACTACGACGCCGCCATCTCGCGTCTGCTGCTGCCGTCTGATGACGAACAACGCAGCCCCGTGTCCGCCAACCGCCACGACCCCATCGCGTCGACCACCGAGGCGGCCCCAATGCCTTTTGCGCTCGGGATGGTCCCAGCCAGCGCCAACTTCGACATCTCCCCCGCTGTCACGCCTGCGTCGATGCCCCATCGCGTCGACCACCGAGGCGGCCCCAATGCCTTTTGCGCTCGGTATGGTCCCAGCCAGCGCCAACTTCGACATCTCCCCCGCCGTCACGCCTGCGTCGATAACTGCCTCGAGCAGTCCCGTCAACAAGGCGCCCACGTCCGCCTCGAAGCAGCGCAAGAAGAAGGCTCCAGCCTCCGCCTCGAGCAGCGGGAAGAAGCGCAAAACGGCGTCGCACAACTCGAATCGAGCGCGTGACGAACGCAAAGAGGAACTCATCTATCTGCGCAAGACGGTGCAGACGATGGAGGCGAGATTGCGCACATTGCAGCTTTCGCAGCGTCGGGCATTGGCTGCGCCTGCGCCTGCACATGCGAGAGCCCTTCCTCAAGGAGAGACGCAAACTTTCACCGAGGGAGCTTTTGCGCTTGCTGCGCTACAGGGCCATGCGATCACGAGCGATCCGCTAGTGTCTCCTGAGGATATGAAGGAGGACGCGGCCATGGGTCCCGTGTGGACCGAGATTGCAGCACGCCAATACCAGGAACGACGCCGTGTCGAACTGGAGAATATTCGTCTGAAACTCATCCTTGAGGGGCAAATCAAAATGGCTAAAAGTCTGGAGAAGATGCTGACAAAGCGTACAAGCTTACGGGTGAGTAGTGACTCCGATGTTGAGAAGAAAGTGAATGATTTCCTGCTAACAATGCTGTGGCCGGGTTGGTATGTACGAATGTGTAGGTGATGGAGTCCATTCAGGGCAAGTACCTAACAAGCTTACAGCACCGTAAGCCTACTTCCACAGAGGAAGAGGACGAAGCAGCCATTTTTGCTCGTCTGGAAAAGGAACTAGAGACTGCTCTGGACGAGGTGGACGTAGTCTTCGAGGCGATCGGACTTGCTCGCATGGAAAAGACGTACGCGGATGCTCAAGTGCGACGCGAAAATGGCACCACGGTCATGGAAATTTTTGCCAACAAGGTTGTTCCGTTTAGCGTGGAAGCCACGAGCCACGCAGTCTGGGAACATTTTGTTCACTCGATGGACCACATCCCTTCGCGCTTTGTGTACCAGAAGCAGCTTAAGGTAGACTCTAGTCGTCCAAATGCCATGCTTGAGATCGGACTAATTTTTCTAACTGTTGCCATGTAGAAGACGGAGACAACGGACGACACGTTGATGGAGAGCTTCGGTCTAGAGCTTGTTGGTAGTCGCAACGCCACTGCCGCATTCCGCGTGCGTCAGATCCGACGGAAGTTTGTTCAACCTCATCGCGTTGTAATCGCGTGGCCTATGTATTCCGAGGCTCTCGAGCTTTCTGCCGAGCCCACGAAAGGTGTACGCCTCCACGAGAAATGTTTTACGGTTGTCAAGGCTCTTCCGAATGCTAGTGGCCGCCGGGGTGCCCTAATACAATCGTGCTATGTTCTCCGCCCGGAGATTTACGGTCACGTTGCTGACCGCGAGCGCATTCTCACCACTCTAACGGATTTTTTGTTGGACTCTGTGTCTCATACGATTAGCTCCAGTCACCAAATGATTGAGAACTACCTTTTGGATGGAGCGCTCCGATTCCGAGCCGATCCAAATGTGTTGACGCAGGTGGCTAGCCAGGAGAGCGCGGCTGAAGAGAAATCATTGTAGCAACCACAACACAGGGTATCACTCAACTTTTAGACTGTGGAGTCACTATGACACGGAGCCTCATACCAGCTAGACTTTCTGCATGGTACTACGAGACTTTGTACAACACATTTTGTAATTAACGTTAACGTTGAATCACGCATATCGTCCTGGTGATGCAAGTCGATGGTGTTCATATGCTCAGTATTTTAAAATAATACTGCTGTCACTTCGTACTACGTAGTAGTAGTACTTGTAGTACTACGTACTAACTTGTAGTCTGTGAACAAGTACTCATGTACATGTATTATTTTAATAGTACTTCTATCGTCCTGGTGATGCAAGTCGATGGTGTTCATATGCTCAGTATTTTTAAAATAATACTGCTGTTACTTCGTACTACGTAGTAGTAGTTCTTTAGTACTACGTCTAACTAACTTGAAGTATGTGTACAAGTACTCATTTGTGAGGCTGAGAGACCCTCGCGCGCTCAGAAGCGCGCTACTGTATTAATACATGTATTATTTTTTATAATAGTACTTTATTGAGTATTCATATGAATGGTCAAAACTACAGATGAATTACACTTTGTTAGAGGTGTTTCCTGAGAACTCCACTAAGAAGAACGTTTTCGATCATTTGGTGACTCGCGCTAATGCTACCACTCACGGAGCTAAGCACAAAATCTGTGAGTGCGCCGACTTTGCGGGACTGATCAGGCCCATTGCGGCTGCGAAATTCGGGTCGAATAATATAGCATGTCTGCATCAGTGTACAGTCCTCTTGATCCGTGGCAGGAGGCTTGATCACAATGTAGCCCTTTTCCAAGAAACGGATACCTGGAGTCGGCTCAGCAGAAAATTCCACCGTATCTGTTATCGTACGCCACACAATTATTATGCGATCATGCTCCACGTATCGTCGGATGATGTGTTTCACGTGGAAGTCTCCATTCGTGTGCCCGTCTGTCATTTCCAATCCGTAGCGTTCAACTACAGTGTCATCGCTGGTTTCAATATGCAACGGTTGCTTCTCGTAATACGTGCGGTGAGGCATGTTTTCCATGGAGTGTGCAAAGTGTCGCCATACAGCCTTGCCTGTCATCGCCATGTCGAACGGCATGATCTTGTTTGCGTAGATCTCCATAACCATGCCTCGAGTAGCGTCATGTTCGATCTTAGCGGTGCGATAAGCAGTTTCCATGCGACCCAACCCGTTGGCTTCGAAAACGGCATCGAGCTCTTGACGAGATTTATCAATCCCTGAGAGCAGCATGTCGAAATCAGCGTGGTCGTCTCGTGCTGCATCGGGGCCTGGGGCGGGCGAAACTCTGCGGATCCGCTTGTTCGAACCCCCCAAGACGTGAAGAATACCCTTCAACCAAGGAACGTGTCAGTAAAACCTGGAATGTAAACCTCTCATCACGAGGCATGAGGCTACTTTACTCGTTCATTTTGACGTTTCCGGAGAATGCGCTCGAGGCTCTTGGCCATCTTGATTTGCTTTTCCAACACCAGCTTCAGCCGCACGTTCTCGCGCTCTGCCTTTTGCCGCTCCAAAGCCTGACGCTGTGCCATGTCTCCCCACACCGCGGCCAAATGCTCCGGTGACGCTGCCGTCTCCACAGGGGCGGCTACTGATGAGAACGTTGCAGATGGTGTTCCAGCAGACAACTTGCCAGTGCGTATGGATGTCAATTTGCCCTTTGCTCGAGCATTCTTCAGTTCTGCAGCTGACGGTGGGGCTGCAACGGACGAAAATGGAGCCGATGCAGTCTGAGGCTTGTGTGTGTTCCGTAATTGGTCCAGCTGGAGCTGTAAGTCCTTCACTTTCTGACGCAGATACACCAACTCTTCTCGACGTGCATCTCGCGCTCTATTTGAGTATTTGCGTGGTTGTTTGGGCTTTTTGCTCTTGGGGTTGTGCGTCACCAATGTTGGACTGCTACTGAACGAGGTGGGGCTATTGGTAGCGAAACTCGGACTGTGTTCACCCATGGAAAGGGTCAGTGTCGAGTCTACACTCAGCGTTCTGCTAGAGATCTCCTCCCGTGGTGACAGATCTGTCGGAAGGTCGGGAATCGGCTGTTCCATGAGTGTCGGTAGTTGCAAGTCCTCGTCCAGTACGTCGCATTGGTCATCGAGCCCCAAGTCCACCAGGTCCAACGCCGCATCTGCACCCAGCAGCCACTCTGTCGACGCCTCGCAGTCTGCAAGGAACGAGAGCGCCTCCTCCAGCGTCTTCGCGTCGTCGTCCTCCATTGCTGTCGCCGCCTCCTCCAACGAGAATCTCATCGCCTATCACGCGAATTGAATACTGATCAGGATTATAATTGAGATTGTTGAAGTGTACCCAAAACGGGGTACAGTCTCTTCGACTGGATTATACTTACATTTTGTATGGTAAAAGATACGGAGGCCACGCATGATTCGATCGCAAAATGCTATCATAGGATTCATACAGTAGGATGTTGGTGCGCACAGTACAGTATGCTCATTTTAGCGCCGCCCGCTATGAACGCGGCTTTCTGGGTGCTTCCAACGGCGGAGTACGCTGCTTCTCGTCCAGTGGCCGGTAAATAAAACCTGGTCATGACTTGAACTACAACATTGCTGCAGATGAATGGCTTCAAGTGTGCAGCCATTCCTCAACTTCGTCAAATTGTGTCAAATGATGACCAGCCGGTCCGTAGTTTCATAAAAAACTCGCTACGTATTTTTCCTTGGTCTTCTTCATCACCGCTGGTATGCTGCTGCACGACGACGAGATGGAGGCGCTGGAAGCGGCGCTGTCCTTCGTGGACGGCTTCCCGCACGACACATCGGCGTCAGGGGCAGCATCTCACGGCAACGGGGGATTTCACGTCTCTCTTCTGCAGGCTTCTTGTCCGTCGTCGGATTCAATATCAAGAAATGCCGGGATGAGTGGCGGGGGCGAAGTAATTGAGGACGACGAGCTCGAGAGTCTACTGCTGGAAGTGGGGTTGTCAAATTCACCAAATACCTCTTCAGGGGTGAAGACGGAGCCTGCTACAAATGTGGCAACTTCACAAACCGCCAGCCCTACCGACAGCACAGTTTTATCTATTGCAGCTAACGGCGAGGGCAATATTAATGAATCCGCTCGTCGAGGCCCCCGCGTTGGTGCTCAACCAGCAGCCAGTGGGAAGACAAAGAAGCGGGTGCGGTTGAATCCGAACCGGGCTCGTGACAACCGCAAGAACGAGTTAGCGTATCTGCGCAACAAAGTGAAGCAAATGGAGGAACAGCTCCAATCTCTTCGCCAACAGTACATTGAGAACAAGGACTCGACCAACACAACGACTGCTCCACGATCAATTGTGAACACAGTAGGGATGCCACCAGTCTGGCGCGACATGGCATCGACTCAGCAGCTACGACGAGAGAAGGCGGAACGGGAGAATGCGCGACTAAAGCTAGTTCTGGAGAGCCAAATTAAGCTGGCAAAGAGTATGGAGGCGGTGATGCAGAGACGGACGCGACAGCAGTTGGCCGGTTTCAATGGAGTTGTGAGCGACGTGGTGGGTGATGTGGATGGCTCCACCTGGGACCTACTACTCGATAAAGACACATACGATATGTTACTTGATCGGGCGGAGGCAGCATACCACGAGGTGGACGATGTGCTCGCTGCGAATGGTCTCAAGTACTTGGAAACGGCATGCACGAACGCCCAAATGCGCGAAGGTCCAGAGGGCATGTATGTCGATATCTTCACCAACAAGATGTTGCCATTTGACTTCAACACTGCCGCTGAGGCGGTGTGGACCCACTTCCGAGGCAGCGAGAAGCACCGCGGGAATCTGTATGAAAATTTCTCCAAGGTACGAATGCCGAGTATTGATTGCGATTGTAATTGCTGACTTTGCTGTGTTTTCTCTGCAGGACGTCGAATCATCGTCTGACACCGTGGCAGAGATGTTCGCTATTGAATTCATGGCGAACGACTTAGCTGCGGACTTCCGCGTGAAGCAGGTCGTGCGGCGCTACATCGAAGAGGATCGGCAGGTGGTAGTGTGGGTGTCAACTGCATCAGCGCTTGAAAACTCCAAGTCCAAGTCGCCTTTTGCCAGCTTTGGTTTTCGTGAGAAGGGCTACGTCATCAGCAAACGAGTGCGAGGGCGTGACGACTTCTCGATGTTTCAGACGTGTTGTCTGGTTTCGCCTCAGATGTCCGAAGGCGGGTCGTTCGACCTGTCCACGGTAGGAACTTTCACGGAGTTTGTGTTAAGTTTCATGTTCGCCACCATCACATCCAGCCAACAGCTCATCGAGAACATGCTAATGGACCAGTCGCTAAACCCCACCCATAAGAATGCGAGTCCATGACAGGCTTGAATACTACCCATAAGCGTCAATAGAAGAAAAATATGTTCGTGAAATAGTGTTTGGGCATGATACAGTAGCAATCGTCTAACACAAAAATTATGTTGAATTTGTAAATATTACTAATTCTGTTTGAGCATACACCAAAATCAACAACACATTCGTCCGGAATGCCGCTGCTGCTGGGCGACGACGAAGTGGAGGCCCTCGAGGCGGCTCTGTTGTACGTGGACGCCCTCTCACCCGCACCAATTGGGGTCGAGACTCAGACAACCTCCGCGGCAGCAGCGGCTCCGTCAACGGCGCCTACTGAGAATATTGCGAACCTTGGAATTGGAATTGGAGACGAGGGAGAGGGAGACGGCCGACT
>NBNE01001813.1:0-10886 GCA_002215365.1 Phytophthora megakarya | reverse complement strand
TCTTTTTAACTATAGGTAAGTTATCATCTAGGTATGCGGAAATACCCAGGAATTGGATTCGTTCAAAAATAGTTGTAAAATAATGTGCGATATATGCTTCAAGTAGCTATACGTACCACGCTTATTGGAACTAGTTGACGTAAATGGTCGTTCGCGTGGAGGAGGCCTCATTCCAGATTGGGCGCAGTAGTCCATTAAGGCTTCCGGTTCCTCTCTGAATATTAAAAATCGACACCAAACACGCGTTTCATTTTCAATGTTGTAGTAGTGATAACGGTCACCCTTTCCAGTTGCACTACCTCTCTCTACGAAGGCTTTCAAGGGGTAAGCTAGAAGACAGCGTTGCCTAACATGGTTGAATTGTGGAGGCCACCCGATGCGTCGTATTGAAACAAGCGTTTCAACGACGACGAAATGGATTAAGAGAGAATTCAATGGACAGAATTCATTGAATTCTATTCAAGAACATCCCGTTGAAACCTCATCAAGCTGGCGAAAACAAGGAACAAAATCTATAATGGGAAACCAGATTACCAGAAGATGCTTGAAAAGGCCACGGTGCTTCGTCATCTTGACAACTATTTGATTTTGGTAAGAATGCAACGTGTTATTCAAATACCAAAAGGATAAGCTTTCAAAGAATGAACCGCGCTTGCTGGTTAGGAATAGTAACTTGCATTATCAAGTACAAGAGCTGCTCGGGTGCGAAGTCACTGAGAAACAAATAGTACAATGTCGACTAATGCAGGATAGTGGTTGCGATGCAGATCTGACACCAATTAGTTCGGGACGCACTGGCTGTACCAGTCGCTCATCCACACGCATTTGCTACCATCCCTACAAGTTCCATTCCAATTCTTGCCCCCGCACTGTCCCCACACATCGGCGACTTGCTTCACACATTGACCATACCAGTCATTGTACACAATGCACTGCAGTCCGTCGGCACAGTTGACCTGGTTGCCCTCCCACTTGCATTGTCCCCCCTCCGCCACGCGACCCCCATCACTGCTTGGAATGCACTGGCTGAATGCTTCGCTTTGAAGCTTGCAAACGCTTCCATCGACGCAGTCCGTTGACCATCCGTATCCGCCGCATTGTCCGAAGGCTTCGACGTACTTCTTCACACAGAATCCGAACCACGCGATGTCACTGTATACGCACTTGAGATTGTCCTCACACGTGGCAGTGAATCCGTCCCAGCCACATTGGCCCCATTCACTGACTTTTGTATCGGCGTTCGGGCTGGGAACACACTGGCCGTACCAGTCGCCCTTCATCTGACAAATGTGACCAGCCTTGCAAGGCATCTTCCTCCAGCCGTCCGCACATAGACCCCATGTATCAACCACACTCTGTAGGCATTGACCATACCAGTCGTTTTGCACATAACATTCGAGTCCATCGCCACATTCGACTGTTTTGTCGATCCACTTGCATTGTCCCCACTCAGCCGCTGGCTCGGGAGGGAAATCCATCGCCGCTTCATCCGTCAACACACGGAGTTGAACGCGAGAGTTGCCGTCGACCCTCGAGATAGCTAGAGTCGTGGCAACCATCGCAGCAACCAGTAGCATCGTGGCGAGGTCAATTGTTGTGGGCGTTGCTCAGAGTTATGTTGTCTTGGAGAAATCGAAAGTGGACATGAAGCACATTTGATGTGCGAAGTAGCGCGGGTGCAAATCTACACATACTTGCCCCTGGAGGAATTTTGCTTCCACAATACTGGGCCAGTTTTCTTGGCCGTTGATCAATTAAACTTGTTTTTCGGTTAAAAGAGCGCATGGGTGCGTACCTTTTCAACGGTAAAGTAGCGATTAAAATATACGCACACAGGATGCGAGTTCTTCTACAAATTATTTAATTGGTTTGAGTAGGCGAATCCAGCAAATTCTGCTTTCAGAGTTGTCAACTGAAGGAGTTGGTATCTTAATTAAAAACTAAAATCGGTTATAGTTGAGTGATACAGTGACTTCGACCAGCGCCGACAAGCTCAAACGGCACTTCTACAAGTTGTAAGGTCTGCTGTGAGATAGTAAACACGCTATAATATTAATGCTTCAGTAGTACGAATGCCTTCCTTCAACTTGTAGCTCGAGAGATTGTGAAAAATGTAGACGAACAGGTTGCCAAAATCGACATGTGTGTACATGTGCATACTTGTGCACGGGAACAATTTCCACAGTCACTTAGCCGCTGATGAATTTCATTACATGTATGAAACCGGCATTGTTTATATCTCAATTGCCCATTAAAGCCACAACATGCACAAGTAATACTCAAGTCTCACAACACGTGGGCCCTAAGTTACTGGAGTCGACGACTAACTAGAAACGCGATCTTGGCACCAATAGAAAGTGTTATTGTCATCGACGCGCTTAATTGACGTTAATTCATCCGATGAATGCAACGAGTCACGGCGTCATGTCGCTGACGATTGAGCGTGTCGGCGTGAAGGCTCTGAAGAGGTCACGATGACACAGCCTAGTGCGAGGCTGGCAACTCGGCTGGTCTCTGCTTTGCCAAAGTTACTGTGGCCGAAGTGCTATGAGCCACTTACAACCGCCGATTTAACGCCAGCGAGTTCAACGTCACATTCACTGCCGCACACGAGATCGTTGATGACTTGGATACCTGTCGACGAAATTCAACACATCAGCAACCTGATTCAGGTTTATCGTGTTCAACTCGAACTTCGACGCTGCGCGCTCGCATTCACCTCCATCAAGTTCGTGATGGCACATCAGTTGACCGGATATATTGCTAAATGATCTAAGATCTTGTGTGGTATGATTCACAGTCATAGCGAATCAAGGTCTCGTTCAATGGTCCTTTGCTCTAGATTATATTGTCAAATACGTCCTAGAAATGAAGATGTCGTTGCTGGTTGAAGTGGTTTACCATGATGTTGTGGGCAACGCTTGCACGGTTCTGTTGATCCTGTCATCGTTGGGCTTGCATCAATCAAGCACATTCAACTTGTCGAGGGATGCGCCGAGGGAAGTAAGTCCGAGTGTATCGCCAGCTGTGATCTGTTCGTCCACGGAGATTGCACAACGTTGCCCTGCTCCGGGCTGAGCTCCGGGATGCGTTGCAGACGAAACGCGATCACGACTCATGTACTTTACGGTACAGTACAGGCTTTTTGAGCGTGATCTTCGTTGATTAATGTTGACACGGAGATGTATCCAGATTAAAGCGACTTATCCAAACGTGTTCACGATACATGTACATGCTCACCAAGTTCCTCAATTGTCAGGCCACCAACTTCCAACCCTGCATGTATAGCTAGCAAGGTCTCCGTTATATTGCTACTTCTGTCGACGAACCTTACGATCGTCGATCGAGGCGGCAAGGGAACTCCGTGGGCCTCGAGCTCATCTCCGGTGCATGACGCGCATCGCTCCAGCTGCAGCGGTTGGCTCTCCACGACGGACACGTCCTTGCCGATCTGTATAAACTCTTAGTCTTGTCAGATTAGCTCCTCTCCGATCCCTTGCAGAGCCACTTGTTTAGCAAGCTCTTTTAGTCACGCTCTGTGGTGCTTGAGCTTGCGGTACGTCTTGCTCATTCTTACTTTTGCCTTGCACTGCTCAAGCCCCACCTCTCTGTCCAAACTCAACCATGGCGACTGTGCACCACGGTGCGGGTGCGACGCCCAGTAAACTGGATATCCCTATCCGACTGTCGTACGTAAGCGGCACCTCGCAAACCCCGAAGGACCCGGCCGATGGCTACTCCGGCATCAAAACGCCCGACCCGACCGACATTGAAGGTGGTGCCCTTCGTGAAGGTGGCATGCCCGTACTCACCAGCAAGGAGAACATCGGTCTGCTGTGCCAATACGCCGCCGTCGGTATGGTGTATGGAATGCTACCAGCTACCATCTACCCGTTCCTGCAGCAATACCTCAACTGTTCCGGTGCCCAAGTGACTACTGCATCCACGTTGGTGGTGTTTCCCTGGAGCTTCAAGTGCTTCTACGGCATCCTCTCGGACTGTTTCCCCATTTGCGGCTATCGTCGCCGTCCGTACATGCTCCTCGGGTGGGGTATTTGCTTGCTCATGCTGATTATTATGGCTTGCATGCCTGCCGGTGACCCGTACTACACGGTTCCGTCCGACCGAGATATCTCACCGGAAGACTACACACCTGAAATCATCGCTCGCATCAACTATGACGCCTCGTCACAAGGTGCCAAGTATGTCATCCTCATGTTCTTTGCTGCTTTCGGGTATGTGATGGCCGACGTGTGTGCGGACAGTATCGTCGTGGACCTTGCTCAACGTGAACCTCTGGACAAACGTGGCAAAACACAGTCGTGCATCTACACTGTCCGAACAGTTTTCGTGATCGTCGGTGAGATCATCACTGGTTTCGCGTTTAACGGTGAAGAATACGGTGGAGGGTTCGACTTCTCCTTGACGTTCCCACAACTGATGATTATCATGGCAGTCTGCACGGCTCTTGTTATCCCCGTAACGTGGTTCTACATCAAAGAAGAGAAGGCGGTGAAACCCAACTTCCGAGAGTATCTCAAGACCTTTTGGGATCTCATCTGCACCCGTGCGATGTACCAAGTCATTGCGTACAACTTCTTCTCCAACATTTTCTCTGGAATTACGTACACTGCAAGTTCCCCGGTACAATCGTACATTGCTGGTGTGACGCCGATCAACAGTACCATCAGTGACATTCTGGGTAACCTACTCTTCATGTTCGGTATCATGATCACGTCCAAGTGGGGTCTTCACTGGAGTTGGCGGGGTATGATCGTGTTCACGGGTATTTTCGTGATGATTGTGGACGGCATCTGCACGTTTATCACAGTCTGGGATGTGTTCCGCAGTCAATGGTTTTGGTTGGGTCTCCCGATCGCTGTCCAGGTTCCCTACGGTGTTGGTTGGATGATCTCGAATTTCGTGATTGTCGAGCTCTCTGGTATTGGCAACGAAGGTGCTGTATACGGCCTCATCACTGCCACACACAACGTGGCTTCACCGTTTGCCACCACACTTACGTTATTGATCGACCGGCCGTTCAAACTGTCTACGGAGCGTATCCAAATCGACGATCACTCGATTCGATCCGATATTTCGTACGCGGTGATCATTATGTACGCTATGACGGCCTTCTCGTGGGTCTTTTTAGTGTTGTTGCCGAAGCAGAAGGAAGCGACGCAGGAACTTGTCCGCACAGGCGGTTCAAACAAACTTATCGGCGGCATCACCTTGTTCTACCTGGTTTTCGCACTGGTATGGTCAGTAATGACGAACATTATGGCCATGTTTGACAGCACTTCCTGCCTCGTGATCGCCGGTGGCGACGGTTGCTGAGGCTGATTAAAATGCGTGACAACCGTAGCTGTTGACTGCCTACTTCTTTAACATGAATTCAACTTGTACTGTCCAAAACTACGCTTACTGATACGGCTCGTCATTCCATGTTTGACAAGTTATTGCCACGTGCTTGTGTCTGTTGTAGCAACTTTGCCATGGACACCTAGATTGGAAACCGTTTACCTATCGGGATCAAGTTGCATGTACTTCCATGTTTGACAAGTTATTGCCACGTGCTTGTGTCTGTTGTAGCAAACTTTGCCATGGACACCTAGATTGGAAACCGTTTACCTATCAGGATCAAGTTGCATGTAGCTCGACAAAGTCGCCTTGATGTAGCAATCAAGTCTTTGTAGTCTCCGATAATGGAGACCGCGGAGGATGCGCTACAGTTTGATGTGCAATGGGTGGGATGAACTTGCCCGCCTCACTCAACGGCGCGATGTGTCCGGCTCTGCAGAGATTAGTCCCGTTCGGCGACAGGGGGATGGTGCGGAATCCGCTCGTCTACAGATCGTCTCCATTTTGTGCTTTCGACGATAAATCGCCATTCATGGCGAGCTCACGAGCTCAGTTCCAAACCACAAGAACTTCCTAGCTGCATACTATAGTAGTAGATCCCTTCAAATTCTTCTCATCGATTGGATTACCCAGTGTCGTTCACAACGAGGTGGTATCGTTGCTGATAGACCCCTCTATCATAGAGCGGATACACGAAAAGGAACACTCGTTCGCACGGTTATGATCCTGAGCCCAGCCATCTTCAGTTGGTGAGAACGGGCCATGGTGCAGACGAATGCAAGCGCATCCTCTCAAGTCGAACTTGACCCCGTGACCGAGTACCAGTCACGACGTTTGAGCCTCTCACCATGAAGATTTCTCGAGCGTGTCAGTTCATTGATCTGTAGACGAGTTTTGCAGTTCCTTCATTTCCCGATTTGCCAGCTCGGTCTCAAGTCTCCAGCTCCAACGATCCTTCGACTATGCCGGGTGTCTCCACTACTGGCGGCACGGGTCCCGCAATAAGCGACCTCGACATCCAACGACTGTCGTTTGTGAGCGGCACCAAGGACTTGGAAGACGGAAGCTATACTGCAGTCAAGACCCCCGATGCCCAAACTGGAGAGTACGAAGGCGGAGCTCTTCGTCCCGGTGGCATGCCGAACCTTATGAGCAAGGAGAACCTTGGGTTGTTGTTCGAGTACGCCACCGTGGGTCTGGTGTATGGACTACTACCCGAAACCATTTACCCGTTCATGCAAATGTACCTCAACTGTTCCGGCTCGCAAGTCGCTGCGGCCAAGCAGTTGGTGGTGCTACCATGGAGTTTCAAGGTTTTCTACGGCATTTTGTCGGATTGCCGCCCAATTTGCGGCTACCGTCGCCGACCGTACATGTTGATCGGCTGGGTGATCTGTATCATCATGTTGCTGGTGATGGCCATTATGCCCATTGGCAAGCCGTACTACACAGTCGCTGCCGACCGCGACGTCGCCGTTGCAGACTATACTCCTGAGATTGAAGCACGTATCAACTACGACGCTCCAGCCGAAGGTGCCAAGTATGTCATCATCATGTTCTTCGCTGCGTTCGGCTACGTCATGTCGGACGTGTGTGCTGACAGTATCACAGTGGAGTTGGCTCAGCGTGAACCACTCGAGAAACGTGGCAAGACGCAGTCATGTATCTACACCGTTCGTACCGTCATGGTGATTTTCGGAGAACTGTTGACCGGTTTCTTCTTCAATGGGGAAGAGTACGGTGGTGATTTCGACTTCTCGTTGAGTTTCCCGCAATTGATGATCATCGTGACTGTGTTGTCAGGTGATTTTCGGAGAACTGTTGACCGGTTTCTTCTTCAATGGGGAAGAATACGGTGGCGACTTCGACTTCTCGTTGAGTTTTCCGCAGTTGATGATCATCGTGACTGTGTTGTCCTTACCCGTTCTACCTATGACGTGGTTTTTCATCAAGGAAGAAAAGGTCGAGGCAGCGAACTTCAAAGAGTATATCACGAGTTTTTGGGACTTGTTGTGTACTCGGGCCGTGTACCAAGTGATCGCGTACAACTTCTTCGCTAACATCTTCGCGGACTTCACGTACACAGCAAGCACACCTGTTGCTTCTTACATGGTGGGGGTGACGCCGATCAACAGTACTGTGAGCGATATCCTGAGCAATCTACTCTTCATGTTTGGCATCATGATCACGTCCAAGTGGGGTCTCCACTGGAATTGGCGGTGGATGATTGTTTGCACTGCTGCGACTGTCATCGTGATGGATTGCGCGGTGGCAATGATTGTCGTCTGGGATGTCTTCCGAAACCAATGGTTCTGGCTTGGTCCTCCTATTGTGGTGCAGCTCCCGTACGGTGTTGGGTGGATCATTTCCACCTTCGTGACAGTTGAGCTAGCGCAGCTCGGCAATGAAGCTGCTGTCTATGGTTTGATCACGACAGTGACTAACGTGGCCTCGCCGTTTGCTACGTCGTTAACGTTGTTGGTTGATGGCCCGTTCAACATCACTAACGACCGGGTGAAGACGGATGACCACTCCGTCCGCATGGATATCACGTACACTATCATTATCATGTACGCTGCGATGGTTTTCGCGTGGGTGTTCCTGTTCCTCCTGCCAAAACAGAAGGAGGACACGCAGCGTCTTCTCAGAGAAGGTGGTTCCAGCAAACTCATTGGCGCCATCACCGTGGGCTACTTGACGTTCGCTATCATTTGGTCCATCGTTACCAACGTGTTGGCCATTTTCGATAGTACGTCGTGCCTGATTATCGCCGGCGGTACCGGCTGCTAAGCGGTCAGCAGATCGTACCGACGCAGTTGTGCTCTCGTTTGAGGATATCCGATAAGTGCAGGACTCCGTTGCAACTAAAGCTGTTTGTACAGATGAATATATTCCCTTGTTGCTTGTCTTTCGACGTGTTCGTGTACGAGGCCAACGGTGCCGCTGTTCTACAGCCTGCTTGCGCAAATCGTAAGCGTGAGTGCCGTGGTGGGTGCGCCGGGCGCGGGATGACGGGGCGATTTGCACAAAAGTGCTGCTTGAAAGGGTCAGAGAAGCGGCTAAAGGTCTCCAAAGTCTCCGTTCAATGTACCGCCGGCTCGTTTCTTGCTGCCTGTCATCGTGTTGCAGTGTGCCCGACACAAGAATTGGTTTGGAGGAGACGACACGAGCGATGCCCATCATGTTTCCCGGCGTCGGCTGGCTTTTCGTCCGCTCTGCGTGCAAGTCGCTGACCTGTCGAAGTGGGTCATGGCGCGCTTATCCGTGCAGCCTGCAGCTTTAACGTTTTAATCTGTAAGTCCCTCACGCATCAGTACTCACTCTTCATTTCACCTGCTTCCTCGCAAGACCTCCGGACTCCAGAGCACGGATGCCGGTAACCGGACCGAGTACCAACGATTTGGACGCGCGGTTGTCCATCAGCAGCGCCAAGGCCAAGGACATTGAGGAGGGCGGCTACACGGGCATCAAGACCCCCGACACCACGGGCGTTAAGGATGGCGAGAAGTACGGCGAGTACGAAGGCGGTGCTCTTCGTCCGGGTGGCATGCCCAATCTGATGAGCCGGGGCTGCATCGGTCTGCTGTTTCAGTACGCCGTCGTTGGTCTGGTGTACGGCGTGCTTCCCGAAACCATCTACCCGTTCATGCAGCAGTACCTCAACTGTTCCGGCTCGCAGGTCGCTGCAGCCAAGCAGTTGGTTGTGCTGCCGTGGAGTTTCAAGGTTTTCTACGGCATTCTGTCCGACTGTCGTCCGATCTACGGCTACCGTCGCCGTCCGTACATGTTGATCGGCTGGGCGATCACCATCGCCATGCTGCTTGTTATGGCCATCATGCCTATCGGTGAGCCGTACTACACAGTCGCTGCTGACCGTGACGTCGCCGTTGCAGACTACACGGACGAAATCAGGAATCGCATCAACTACGACGCTCCATCGGAAGGCGCCAGATATGTTATCATCATGATGTTGTGTGCCTGCGGCTACGTGCTGTCGGACGTGTGCGCCGACAGTATCACGTGCGAACTGGCTCAGCAGGAACCTCTTGACAAGCGTGGTAAGACGCAATCGGCCATTTATGTCGTGCGTACGGCTCTCGTTATCTTTGGTGAACTGCTTACTGGCTTCTGCTTCAACGGCGAGGACTACGGCGGTGACTTCAACTTCTCCTTGAGCTTCCCGCAGCTCATGATCATCATCACGGTGCTCTCGCTGCCTGTGTTTCCTATGACTTGGTGCTTCATCCACGAGGAGAAAGCCCCAGCTGCCAATTTCCGCCAGTACATCACGGACTTCTGGGACTTGATGTGCTCACGTGCAGTCTACCAAGTTATCGCGTACAATTTCTTTGCTGGTCATCACGGTGCTCTCGCTGCCTGTGTTTCCTATGACTTGGTGCTTCATACACGAGGAGAAAGCCCCAGCTGCCAACTTCCGCCAGTACATCACTGACTTCTGGGACTTGATGTGCTCACGCGCAGTCTACCAAGTTATCGCGTACAATTTCTTTGCTGGCATTTTTGCTACCATCACGTACACGGCCAGCTCTCCCGTTGCTTCGATCATGGTGGACGTGACGCCGATCAACACAACTGTCAGTGACATTTTGAGCAATTTATTGTTCATGGCTGGTATCATGATCACATCCAAGTGGGGTTTGCACTGGAATTGGCGCTGGATGATTATCGCAACCGGCGCTGTCGTCATCGTGGTGGATTGCGCCGTCGCAATGATTGTGGTGTGGGATATCTTCCGTAACCAGTGGTTCTGGTTGGGCCCTCCTATCGTCGTCCAGCTCCCGTACGGTGTCGGTTGGATCATTTCGACGTACGTAGTGGTCGAGCTGGCACAACAGGGCAACGAAGCCGCTGTGTACGGTCTCATCACGACCGTGTCGAACGTGGCGCAGCCGTTCGCCACCTCGCTGACGTTGCTGATGGACGGTCCGTTCAACATCACCAACGACCGCGTCAAGCAGGACGATCACTCCGTCCGCATGGACATCACATACACCATCATCATCATGTACTCGTGCATGGCCTTCTCCTGGATCTTCCTGTTCTGGTTGCCCAAGCAGAAGGAGGAGACACAGGAGCTGCTTCGCAAGGGCGGCCACAGCAAGCTCATTGGCGGCGTCACGGTCTTCTACCTCATATTCGCCATTGTCTGGTCGATTATGACCAACATCATGGCCATCTTTGACAGCACCTCGTGTTTGATCATTGCTGGTGGTACCGGCTGCTAACCTGTAAGCAAAATAGCCGAATCGGCCGAGTGCACCGAAGGACGTGCACTTGGGCCGATGAATTGTTTATCGTCTCAGTAATGGAAACGTGTTGATAATTCTTTTGTTTGAGTTCATCTACTTTGTTGACTTGAACGTGCAGAATCTATTACTCGACGTGGAAGACCGACATGATAGTAACGCAGATTTCGCTGCACACCTTCAAATTGAAGTTATTGGTCCGACGTTGAAGAGGACAACTGCTGTTTATCCAGGCTATACATCATGTACTATCGATAT
>NBNE01001812.1:0-10888 GCA_002215365.1 Phytophthora megakarya | reverse complement strand
CGTTGCAACCAAAAAGCCTGGGCGTTGGTTATTCTGGTTTTTGCAACCACTGGTTTTACCAACTCTGAACCAATGGGCCACTGTCACCAAAAACCAAAAACCGACAACCAGTCAACACTGATTAGTTGAACCAATGGTTCGGGAATGTGCCATTCGGTTTGGGAATTCAGTTCGGGAATGTCACATTACCGAACCAATGGCACTGCAGTGACGTGGTATGGGAATGTACATGTACCATAATGATTACGGGTAATCATTATGGTACACGAAGAACTACCAGGCCTCCCTAATACCAGTAAAGTGAAATAGACCAATTGAATCGACCAATGGAAGGCGTCCACAATAAATTCCCATTAAAAACCTTCTAATAATTGTGGAATTTTAATATTTTAATTATTGATTGTACATGTACAGTACTGAAGTAGTAGAGAAAAAACATCTAAGATCTCATCTCTACTTAGTAGTCCAATCCGATGGTGAAGACGTACGTGCGTTGATACAACCGCGTTAAAATACCAGGAGAGACTACCCGCCATGGTCTTGCTTGCTCCTCATTTTGAAATTTGCTAGCTCCCTCCTAAGTTCCAAGTAATAACCATGCACTGCTCTCCAGTCTGGGTGATCGCTATAGTTTCTCTCGTGCTTACCAGCGGGGTTCTATCTGCGACCACGGATGCCAGCCAGATCAAGATATCGAGCGTGAAATCACCAGCGGACTCAAATCACCGCCTTCTGCGAGGCAATTTCGTTGTGGATGACGTCGATACTGAAGAGAGGGCAGGAGGAATCGACAAGTTCTCTGTGAAGCACCAGGATAAACTCAAAGCTTATGCAAAAAAGTTGGGCTTCAATTTGGACACCTTTGCGGGATACAGCAGAGTTTCTGCAGAGAACAAACAGAAATACATAGATTACTACAACAAGATTTACCGCAAGTACCACCCCGAAAATTAAGTCTCCTCCGGTGATGAACCATGGGACCGATGCGAGACCGTCGTATCTTGAACAAGCAACATGTCGAGTCGTACGAGTTGAAAATGGTCGTAATTTTAGTTATACTAACTGAATAAGAACGTTTATTTTTACTCGATTTAGACAATGAGAGTAGCGTTGCTTAATGCACGCAGTTTAATGCATATTGGATACATTTGGCCAAGATATGTGCAGGGTGGGGTCGCTATTAGTTTCTATTCATAAAGATGATTGTTGCAGATTGAAAACAATCGGCATTTGTCGCACCTAATAATTGTATAGCAGTATCTGCGATAGGGATGATGGTGATACAAAAGTCCAAGTTTGTGATAAATCACTACGTGTACAAGAAGAGCATCTAGCCCAGGTTATATTGTCTTTTTATCAAAATTGCGTATTTCAAGACAATTATTAATACTCGAGGTTTTGTATTCAGATCCTATCCGGGTTTTTCGTTCGAGCTATATTGGGCCGAGGGGTTTCGCAGTTCCCATGATATGGTTGGACCTGTTAGGTAGTCTTCCTAGTAGTGAGCGTAGTGGATGAAACAAAGCGATATGAGTGAAGCGGCAGAAGCGAAGGAAAAGCGTTTTCAAGTGAAGGAAGACAAAGGTCTTAGTGCTGTACTACTAGTATCTACTGTACTACAGTGTTAGAATCTACGGTACTACCAGTATCGTCTAGTCGCGCCAATCAGGACCGAGAATCCTCGTGGACGCCGGGCTCTTTTGGAATTTCGCCTGCAAGTGAGCAAGCCTACCACCCACAACTAACAAGCTGATGTGGCGAAAACATTTACCCACCCACCATCCCGGGTAACACAACACGACGTGTTGGAGTTGCCATTCGGCTCCTTGCTCCTCGAGCAAGACCTTTCACGGCGGAGGTCTACAACCAAACGAACCACGTTTCACCCCCATTCTGTATGTTTGATTGAAACACTACTGTAAGTAGAAAGATGTTCGTGAAGTTAGGTAAAATGCAACTCTGATTTAACTGTAAATCTGTGCTCGAAACCGACATCTTTATCGTTCAGTCGTGATTCAGATTCTGAAACCACTCGTTCTACAGCATTGAATTGCATAACTCATATCCGCTGCGCCTAATTCGCCGCAGCAACATCTGCAACGGCATCCACCACAACACCAAGGGCACCTTCCTTTTTGCGGAAAATTGGATCTAGTCGTCCACCTGGACGAGCTCGAAAAGTCTAGTCGTAAAGCTCGGTGGGATCTACCATGGCATTTAACTTAAATGGCACTACTAACAGTTTTACATGGCTGCGTCCCCGGTATCCAACACATTTGGCGAGCACAAATCACATTTAGATTTTGTATGTGACGAAGAAATTTTGTCCTGCTTAGGACAAATTTGCCATCCTCATTTTTGTAGTAAGCCAAGTGCAAGGATGCGTTTCATTAGTCTGAGAAGGTAGAGTTAATTAATTCACTGAGGCACTTCTAAATTCTTTGTTGGGAATTATTGGAACCCTGTGGTCACGTTCGCTAGATGTCGTTCGGAGGTCGTCACATTAAAAATCTGCACAATCGCAAATGTCATATTCAGCAGAAGTTATTATCCAATCAAATGAAAGTATATAAGCACTTCAGCAAAATTGTCATATCCGACACAAAATAGGTGATTCTAAAGATGGAGCGCTTTGGCTGGACAGAATTAACACCGCTTTGATGCATCTCATTCTACAATCACAAATTAATAGGAAATGAGAGAAGCAAGCATTCTGAAAAAGGAGGCCGACGGCCGTGTACGTATAAGCGATCCGTTCCTAGCCACCAATTTAAACTTGATGTAGTTCGCTCTTTTGAGTCCCATAAAATGACTGCTACCCTACCTTCTATAATGGTTTATCAGGTGTTCAACTTGAGAAGAATTATGACACGGCACTTGGCTTCTGTCGTGTTCCTACTTGCTCGTGTCCCCAGTTGAACTGCAAGTTAGTTCACTTGATCTTTGCATTAGTATAGTCTATCCTACATATAACGGAGACTGAACTTGGGTGCAGTTCTCCCGCAATTCCAAATACGCTGAGTGGGCGAGCGGTGTTGTATCTGCGTCAAAGTGTCCGGTTCTGAGCTCAAGCGCGTGGAGCTTTGGTAACTAGCACTCTGAAGCTTCGCTGATCAACTGGAGATGGCTACCTCGAGTGTCAGTGTGGCATCGGTGTCGGTGACGACGTCAACGTTCAGTTTGTCCGGTTCGAGCGCTTCTGTTGGTGCGGTGACTACTATTACCAGCTCGCTTCAGTCTGAAGGAGTGGATAGCGCTACATGTTCGACGACATTAACTTCTTCTACAACCGCTGGTGCGCTTACATCTACGGGCACTGGTGGGTTTATGTTTACCCCCGTAGCAAGCGATGGAGTAACACCGGCACTGGCCGCTCGCTCGATTGCAAGTTTAGCAACTTCTATTCCAATGAATTTCGCATTTCCTTATACTGGTGTGTCTAGTGCACGTTGAGGGTATGGCTTTGGGCCAGGGTTTTATGGTGGAGTGGTGTCGACTCCTTGATATCAAAATGGCCGCATTAGTGGTGTTTTACCGGGAATAAAGAACATATCGAACAAACCGCCGGTAATGAAGGGCGGCTTCGACTTGTATGCGGTTCAGTTGAAGACATTCTTGTCTCGATTGAGAATTTGGGGAATTGTTGACGGCACGGATATGCGTCCTCCTTCTGATTTACTTGGACAAGCGGCTTTTGATGCTCGTGATATCGCTGCCAAAGACTCGATTCTGCGGAAGCAGACGCGGAGGCGATCTGTCACCAGATGTCAGCCAAAGCCATGTGGGCACGATTCGAGAATAAGCTGACAAAAAGAGAATATGCCAACTATATTTTCGCCCGTGAGCAGTTTTATGCTTATAAGTATACATGTGAGTTGAAAATTAGTGAGTGGTTGAGAGAGATGGGGCTGCAGAAACGCAAGCTCCAGCATTACAGTAAAGTGATCAGTGATGAATAATTTGCTGAGATCCTGCTGGATAATGTGACGCGCACACAACGAGAGGTACTGCAGTAGTTTTCACGAGACTATGCTGTCCTAGCGTTCCCAGAAATTCACCAACTCGCTCCCACTTCCGCTCAAGTGATGGACGCCCTAAGAGCTGAAGAAGACTTGGATGAGAAGGCTGCAGAAGGGTTTTTATGTTCCAGTATTGGTTCGGCACAGAAGAAGTCGAGCAATAACCAGAATAATAGCAATGCTGAGAATTCTGGAAAAGACAGGTCTCGTAAGGGCAAGCGGTAGCGCGGTCGCGGTCGATACAAATCTAAGGCCCAAAAACAAGAAGGCAAACCAACTGATAGTAGTGGTAACAAGTCATTGCAGGATTGCTGGAAGTGTGGTGATTTGGGTCACATTCGAGCAAATTGTCCTAATCAAAATCAGAACGAGGGTTCGCAAGGGCAAAAGCAACCTGCTATCAGTGAATACAAGCGCTGGCAAAACGTTAAAGGTGGAGACGGTGGAAAGACAACCAAGAGCACTGATGCGCTCACCGTGCGCAAAATTGGATCGACGGTGATTGGTAATTGTCGTCGGAAACCTGGGATTATTGAGTGGGTGGTGGACACTGCGACAGATGTGCATGTGTGTACGAACTTGAAGTTGTTGTCGAACCCACAGCCGGATAGAAGTCACGTTTCTTGGAATTTGATGGTCTGCCAAAAGGAGAGCGCGTCGTTGGAGATGTGCGACTTCTAGTGAAAAATGCAACGTCAGAACAAATTGAAGAGTTGACTTTGCTTGGTGCTGTTCACACACCAACTGGACCATATAATTTGTTGAGCTCACATCTTGTAGAAGAAGTCGGCTGGGAAATGGATTTTGAGCATGAAACTGAAAATCATTGCTGCTATCTTGTAAAAGGTATGATAAAATTGAGATAGGACAAGGTGCATGGTCGCTACCGTTTGTACGCAAAAGCCAGTTGAAGTTCAAGATGTGCGTGCTGTCTCACAAGCAAGTAAGAGTAATAAGAGAAAACTGAGCGATGGCACATGTGTTTTGCTCATATCGACTGCCCTGCTCTCCGTCGAACGGTTTTGAGCGAGACTGCTTTTAATATGGAAGACGTCTGCCGTACGGACAGTGAGTCAAAAACCTTGAGCAGTGCTGGGCGTGCAAGGCTTCAAAGCAAAAGTGGATGTCCTACATGAAAATGCAAGACGTGCGAAGGAACCGTACCAGAAGTTGATGCCGGACATGTGCAACTTTGGGCCTTGACGTATAATGGCTACAAGTGTTTCCAATTGATTTTGGACGAGACAACTCGCTATGTGTGGGGCTTTATAATGAAGGTGGACGAAGAAGTTACCAGCGTAGTCAGTTTGCATGTGGAGTGGTTGCTAGCGCAAAGCTATCATATCGAAGTCTTGTCTACGGATCAAGGAATAATGGAATCCTCAGGGGGAGAGGGATTGAGTTTCATAGGACGAACGCCTACCGTCCAGAGGAGAATGCCCTCGTAGAACGTATGAATGGCATTGTGTTGGCGCGTGTCAGCTGTCTGTTGACGACCGCTCACATACCAGAAGACTTGTGAGGTAAAGCGTTCAGGTTTGTGGTGGAAGTTGCAAACATCAGTCCGTCCTGTGCGCTTAGTGGAGATACACCATACAACCGTCGGTTCGGTGAGCGTCCTAACATTGACAACCTTCGGGTATGGGGCTGCATCGGCCACGTGTTTACTTCTAAAGTGCTGAGATCGAACAAACTTGAAAATCCTGATAAGTTGGGCCTATTTCTTGGATACACGAAGAACTCAAAAGGATACCGTATTTTGAACCTACGGACTGGTGGTATTCAAGAGAAGTGTTTAATCGATTTAGATGAGAACTGGACTGTTGAGAGCTCGTATGTGAAGCATATATTGGCAAATAAGTATCGAAGAGGCCGTTTTACTCTTCCGGATGTGATCCCGCTGGTGCGTTTACCTGTCTTGGCTGCAGTGACACACAATGAATTGGCTGGACCTCCTGCAAAACGTCAACGCCTGACAACTGTGCAACGTATGTTGGGACCTAGTGTTGTGGTGGAGAAAATTCCGGTTGAGCCGTCGAGCTCGTCGCCAGTGGAAGTGGCTTGGGCTGCTGCCCAGCTGTCGTCGTTTGATTAACCACACCATGAGGTTGAGCGCTTGGTGCATGTCAAACTTTTTGGAAAGAGTGATAATGCTGCTGAAGCCGAGAGTGTGCTTGACCGCTGTTCAACGCCTTTGAGAGAATTGTCGGGCTCTCTTGTGCTTGGTGCAAATAATGAAGTGGAGGATGAAGTTGCTGGTGTAATCGCTTCCGGTGAATCAGCGAGAAGCGTTTTGAGCTTAGTGGGAGAGTATTTTTCGTATAGTGCTGATGACGAAGAAAACGGAGAGGAACATGAACGATTAGGAATTTTATTTTGACGCTCAACACGTATTCGTGAACAAAATGTATGGCTTCGGGACTATGAAGTAGATCTACCGGGAAGCCTTGTGATCCAATTTGTCAACGAAATCTTGGAGCCAACATCCGTGAAGGCGGCTTTGGAAAGTCCTGACTCTGACAAATGGGTGGAAGCGCTCAATACGGAGTACAGCGAACTACTGAGGAACAACACTTGGGAGCTTGTGGAGAAGCCTGTGGGTGTTAAGGTTTTAACACGCAAGTGGGTGTTTGTTCGCAAACGCAATGCACAAGAATATGTAGAGCGTCACCGAGCAAGTATCACAATCAAGGGCTGCCAGCAGAAGTACGAGCTAGAATTTTGAGTAACGTATGCCCCAGTGGTGTGTGCAGAGGCGGTAAGGTTGATTCTGCTTCTTGTGTTGCACTTCGGTTTGCTCTGTCGACACATTGACTTCGTGACAGCGTTCTTCAACGGTCCCATCGACGCAGAAATTTATATGAAACAGCCGGAGTTCTTTAACGACGATAGTGGTCGGGTGGGTCGGTTGTTTCGTAGTTTGTACAGGCCCGCGCATCTGATACAAGACATTGGACAAGTATCTAAGACAATGTGGGTTTCACAGATCGAAAATGGATGGTGGAATTACTATCTTTTGATAAATGGCTCCCTATATTTTTGTCTCTATACGTTGATGACATCGGTATTGCAGCTTCGATGGAGAACATCGAGCTTGTAGTAGCTGAGCTTAGAAAGAAGTTCAAGCTTAAGGATGTCAGTCATTGGCTCTCGGTGGAGATCAACTTCGTGCTGGGTAAGATACTATCCATCTTATAATGCGGATACATTGGACGACTGCTGGAGCGGTTCAAGATGGACCCGTGCAAGACAATGCCCACACCTGCAATTTCCGCTTCCTGGTGATCCAGAAAGAGAGGCGGTGTGCGTGAATGCTGACCCGGGCGTGGAATACCAATACATTGTTGATTCGTTGCAGTATTTGGTGAGCTGCACTCGCCCAGATATTCGAATGCCATACGGACACTCGGCAAGTTTCTCAACTGTTTTACGAAGGAGCATTTTGTATTGGCTAAAAGAATCCCCCGCTACCTGCAGGGTACGCGCGAGTTTGATTTAGGGTGGTACAAGTCGGAGACTCCGGCATTGCAGCTGGTTGCATATGCAGATACAGACCTTGGTAGTGAGAAAGATGACCACCGTTCGATTACAGGTCATGTGTTGCAGTTAAAGGGATGCACGTTCGCTTACAAAAGCAAGAAGCAGCCGATCATGATGGACGACACTTGCAGTGCCGAGTTTGTTGCAGCTAGTGAGTGTTCCAACACGATCATGTGGAAGTATAATAATGTGTGTGCCGAACTGAAGCTCCGACGTGAAAAGAAGACTATTCTCTACGAGGATAACCAGGCAGCGATTCACGTGATCGGTTAAGTGAGCAGTGGCTACAAAGTGAAGAGTTTAGATTTGAAATTCCATAAGATTCGAGACTTTGTTGAGCGTGGCGTTTTCAAGGTGGAGTATTGTCCAAGCGAGGACAACATTGCGGACATCTTCACAAAGTTACTCGGGCCACAGCAGCTTAGCAAGTTGCGTCTCTGTTTGAACGTGATACCAGTGTCAGGAATCAAGAAGTGACTTGACGCATCGGAGTGATGCTCGTGAGGCAGAAGCAGCAGCAACACGAAGTGGGAGTGTGGAGTATTGTGAGACGGCACTTGGCTTCTGTTGTGTTCCACCAGCTCCCAGTTGAACTGCAAGTTAGTTTACTTGAACTTCGTATTAGCATAGTCTATCCTACATATAACGGAGACTGTACTCGGATGCAGTTCTCCCGCAATCCCAAATACGCTCAGTGGACGAGCGGTGTTGTATCTGCGTCAAAGTGGCACAACTACGTACCAATCGCACAAAGGCACACTTGTGGCATAAGAAGAATGACAAACTGGAAGCCTCTACAAGTCAACTACAACATCCCCGCAGCGCAAGGTACGAACACCTGGATAGGGCACAACCATCAGTCGTGAAGCAGAAGTGCACAATGTGTGCATGTCATGTGACAGTCACAAAGGTGAGTTTTTGTTTTTTGAAATAAATTACGGTAAGCTATTTCCTGATAATTATTATGCAAAGGTGAAGGAGTTGTGTGCTGGGTAGACGGAGGCGGCACTGCAGACGCGCTGTTGCATGTTTTAACGGTTGTGCAGATTCTGCATTGAGCACATTCCCAATGCCGTGTATGATTTCGAGATCGCCACTTTTAAAGTTTGGAGGCTGCACAGGTTGGGAACAGTTATGGAGCATCGGGGAGCAACAGAGTGCGGCTCATGCCGTAAATCTGTGACGGAACCTTCACGTTAGTGTATGTATTTATCTACTTTCGTAGTACTACTTATTTTCTTGTTGATGAGGTTAGGCAAGAAGCACGTCTCAAAAAAACTTTCAACGGTTGGTAACATCTTATCCCCTTGACAGAGAGGGTGCATGATATCAAAAGAGGGACCGACAGGAACACCGCCATAAGTTTTTTCAACACTGAAATTTCAGGCTTCAGCACTATAAACGGGTACACAATCGCGGTATGATTGGACTTCAGCACCTCTATTCCAGACTTCACCACCGCCTGGCCAAGCATCAACACCGTAAATAGTTACTTAAATTTTGTATAGTGCAGAAACGTACTACTTCGGCAGAGTGCAGAATTGCATTACTTCGGCTGAGTGCAGAACTACAGTACTTTGGCTGAGTGCAGAATTACAACACTTCTGCATAGTGCAGAATTACAATATTTCTGCATAGTGCAGAGATGAACTACTTCTGCATAGTGCAGAATGCAGAATTACACTACTTATGCACAGATCATTACTCTACTTATGCACAGATCATAACTACATGTACACTACTTTCTTATCACTACTGTAATCAACACAACAATACTAGTTAGTTAGTAGTTAATTAACATGCTGAAGCATAAGACTTAAAATATTTGAGAACATTACTTTTATAAATTATTTGTGCATCATAACAAAAACACAAAATTATTCAATATATAGTTCAAAACGCTGATACTTCTGCAAGGTACAGGACTATAACGCTTCTGCAACATGTTCTCACATCATATTTCTGCAAGTCAGTTTTTAAAGACGTCATTCTGATTGGTCATCTTCGCCGGTATAATCGTCAAACCATCCCAATTCTGAAAACTTTGCATTCTTTTGACGGGTGTTTTGGTCGCTTTCCGTACGCAATTGAGAATTTAGAGTCATTTACACCAGAAGATACCACATCACGCAGCAATTGTCGAGCAGACAATGCGTCATTCCGAAGTTCTTCTCTTGTTGATACTAATTCTTCCTGTGTTGACACTTTGCATAAATGGGTAGCGGCTCGCACGAACCCAGCTAAATCCTACTACAGCAACGTGATCTTACTGCATGTAACTTTGTCCTCGACTAGCCAGCCGACCTCTTCGATAACACAATCAATAACCTTCGCCGCTGATAGTGCTCCTCGTGAGGGTGAATTTGGAGAGACGCAGGTCTCTGCTAAGGTTGCGAGTTCAGCAAATTTAACTGCAGTTATATACTCCAAGCTTTTCGTTTTGTACGGCATTTCAAAGTGAGTCAGTTTTCAGTTTGTTTTGTGCAGATGGTTTTGCGTTGAAATGTCTTAAATCACTTCAGTTGAGGACTCTGGTTCGGTTTTTGCATTCGATGTCATCGACCATCTAAAATCCCAGTTGGTTCTTCTTCCAAAGAAAAACTCGAATCAGGGGTGGCATTGAAGTACTGATTCCTCTGAATTTCGGAGAATTTTAGCCAATCTGACCGGTGTCTTAGTCCTGCGCGCTCTGTCAACTATTTAAATGCTTTGTCTGGTTCACTATTGACTTTATTAGCAACATCCTTTGCGAAAACAGTACCATATACCTTGACAAATTCCCAAAACGCAGCGTGGACTTGCATTCTTGTTCAAGAAAATGAAGATCTTTCACAAATACGGATCTCCAACTGGAGAAAGTTTTATTTTGGGCGGTACATAACTGTAGAAGCTGTAGTCTACACATTTTACATTTAACACTAACTTTAAATTTGAAAATAATTCTGTTGATTCATTGTCATAATGCTTTATATTTCTAATACGTTATGTTTAGTTAAGATCTAGGGAGGTAAACTCGGTACTAATATTTAGATCCTTCTTCTGTTGGTATGTTCACAAGATTCACGAGATATCGTCGTACGTGCGCTGGAACGGGAAATTGTATGATGTAGAGTGGTCTCATTGTGGACATTGCGCTCATAATCTATGGAAGTTGAAATATTCATTTGATTTGCGTAGACCCAATTTGAACTGTTGGTGTTGTTTGGAATGGTGTTATTTGGAATCGTAGCTGATTCTATCATCATAGGATTGGTGAAGAAATCAAATTCTGTAAAATTCGTGTCTGAAAATTCGCTATCACGACTCGCTGTATTATCCAATGCTGAATT
>NBNE01001811.1:0-10897 GCA_002215365.1 Phytophthora megakarya | reverse complement strand
TTTACCACGCAATTTTGATCGAGTGAACACTTCCTTGACGGAGTACAAGGCCGAACGACCAGCTAGTGGTGGTTGCGAGAAACCTATTGACCAACATATTCAAGCGGTGGAGAAGAACCATCTATACATCGAGCACATTCTTCAACCAGCATACACCGCAGGTCTGTTCTTTATTTCCAGAATGGAATGGTGCTCAACCAACTTCCTTCAAACGCTACTACTTTTTCGACTAAGCATTCCTTTCAGTTTTCAGGAAATATCCATATTGACCAACATATTCAAGCGGTGGAGAAGAATCATCTTTACATTGAGCACATTCTTCAACCAGCATACACCGCAGGTCTGTTTTTTATTTCCAGAATGGAATGGTGTTCAACCAACTTCCTTCAAACGCTACGACTTTTTCGACTAAGCTCTCCCTCCAGTTTTCAGGAAATATTCTAGATATGCACATCCAAGCGTCGATTCCAACGACAAGCATATTGCTTGCAGTTATAGGCTGCATCATGATGGTTCTCGGTGGTATCACAGTTGCAGTGTTGGGTAAACACAGTGAAGGAGCGTTGCTTAAACATGATACGACAGTGACGGCAGGAGAAGCGATTGCCACCCGAGACAAATTTCCTCCCCTCTTGCTGCACATGCCATTACGTGATCGTGTTACGGGTCAGTTAATTGATGTCTCCGTCGACTCTCTTGTGTGGAAACTGTGGTGCTCGCCAACAAGAGCGACAAATCCCAGCAATTTGTACAGTAGTGCGTGGCGGTTTATTTTCTCGTCCCGACAATCGGTCAAGCCAAGCGTGACAACTATTGTTCGCGAAGGCACGGATGAATGCTCTTTGTATCTCCACTTGGATTGCACGCTTCACTTTTCTACGTCCAAACTCCGTCGATCTAAGTTCGTCTCTGATGAAGCAGCAAATTTGTGGACTATTAAGTAAATTCAATACACCAAGCACGATAGAAGACAAGTGTAAAGTGGCTCGCGTATTATTTGTGCCAGGGTACCGAGTATCGAGTCAAGGTAACTTCAATCAAGCGGTCGTCACGTCGTACAAGTTGAAATTGTTTCGGCTCCACTCGACAAGCTACAGTACCCACCACCACGACATGAACATATTTTTTTTAAAGTTTCGTTGCCACTTTTTCTCGTAGTATGTCGAGACCACAAAGTATCTTTACTTCATCAAGCCAGCTGAAAGAGTCTTGAGCTATCCTATTGATGAACCCAGCGCGTGTGACTGCAGACCTTGAGCTATGCAACAAACACGCCAATCCACGGTGCTGGCGATGCAGTTTGCATCTCCCAAATCCATTGCAAACTTTTATCCAATCATACGCCTCTATTTCATTTCCCGTCCAATCACATCTCATTAGACATTCGTCTACATGGATACGCGCGATGGTGGCGCTACCTGCCCTTTACCTGCTCCCGACGTGCCCCCGACAGCACACCTGATAGCACAAGCCATTCCTGCATTTGATCCTGTGAGTGGAGCCTCTCCAGAGTCAAGCGCGAGCTTCCAACTCCCTCATTTGGCTGAGATATGGCCAAAACACCCGCGACGACCAACGCCATAGCGGCAGACGCCACCCCATTGAAGGCCAAAGCGTCGTCCAAGGCTTCATCGTCCTCGGTTTCCCTCGTGACACCACTGCTGGTGGTGGCAGCCGCTGTGGGATGGGGGAAGTACGCGCAAAGGGAGTTGCAGGCCGAGACGGTGGAGGAGCTCATCGCCACGGTCTCGGACAGGCTCAACACGCAGTTTACCGAGCTTTTGCATCCTTTTTCTAATGCTTCAGAGCAGGAAGACGAGCTGATGTACAAATACGACGACGAGCAGCTGATCGCGATGGAAGTGCGGCACCTCGTGAGCGACCTCAGCTGCAGTGACGACAACTACGCGGCCAGTCCACTGTTCGATGGCAAAGTGTTGCCAGTGCAGAACCCGATGCAGTTGGAGACGCCGATGGGAAACGACCGTGTTTTCTTCATGTTAAACGGCCGCAATGACGGCGTCTACGTGTCGTGGAATGGAGACTTTAACTGTATCAGCAAGGCGGCGGAGCTGGCGGCGACGTGGCTTGGAGCTGATCGCGACGTCATGGAAAATGGTGTGAGGTTGTATAACCAAATGGGCTTTGCCATCCGCACCGCTGATGATCTTGTTGCTGCCAAGAACATTGTGCACATTTTGCTGGACTTCCAGTTGTGGCAGTGGGCTGGGATTGAGAAAGGGTACCAGTACGTATTGGAGGATGGAGTGGTGCTCACGACCGTGGCTATGAGCCCCAAGGTCTTTGACGTTCAGTACTTCCTCACTCAGAATGAGTCGGAGAAGATTATGGAGCTGGGCATGCCTGGCCTGTCTCGCTCGAAGGTAGACGGCAGCAACTCGTCCAAGGTCACGTCCAAATCACGCACAAGTCACACGGCATTCCTGGAAGACAGTCAGTTCACGCGTGATTTCCGTGTGCGTGCTGCTCGTGTGGCTCGCCTACCCAGCCCGACGTTTGCCGAGCGTTTGCAACTGCTGCAGTACAACGCCGGCGAGTTTTACCGCCAGCACTTTGACACGTTCCACTCGCGCGAGTTCTTACCTAAGGATGCGAACGCTTTCTACTACGACGACTACGAGGATTGGACCAAGTGGGCAGCAGAGAAGCTGCGTAGCTTGGACCAGAGCCATCTACCTGAGGAATTTCGCGAAGGTGGTGTGCTATTCCCCAACGCGGACGATCAGCAAACATTCCCTAATGCTCTCCTGGAAGTTTTCTACGAGAAGATGGTTTCATCGAACATGTTCAAGGCGTTGTTTGACGAGGAATACGAGCGTTGGATCCGCGTTAACTTGGACAATGAAGCTGTGGACCTTGTTAAGGATCTGATGGATGAAAAGAGACGTCCGTCGTACTTGCCACGCATTGTTCAGGCATGGGAAGAGAAGCTTGGTCGTGGTGAACTGCACTATACGTTCCCGAAGCCACAAGTAAATGGTCAGTCACACTTCTACAACTGGGTGCGTTGGGCAAAGGAACGCGTGAGCTACCTCGGTGACGACTGCCCGCCAATTGCTCAACCCAGTGGCGATCTGTATCCGCAATACACAGTGGAGTTCCAGGAGCGCTTGTTGGAGTTTGTCCGTGATGATTATAGCGACGATTTCATCATTCAAATGACGAACGAGGAGTGGCTCAAGTGGCTTACGGAGAATCGCGGCCGAAAGCTTGTGTTGTTCCAGGTGCTGAAAACGTTCCCTCATTTCGCTGAGCTAATCATTCGAACTTGGGAGTCCCGAGTGCAAAGTCCTCTTCTGCACTACAAACTACCCAAGTACGTGAAACACTTCCACCCCCAGCGATACGTCACGCTGTTCATGTACCTGAACAACCAAACGAAGATCGGTGGTGAGACGGTCTTCCCATTTGCATTGGATCGCTTCTCAGACGAGGAAATCGTGCGTGATGGAATGGACGAGTGCTCCAAGGGTTTAGCCGTGCCGCCTCGTGGGCTACATGCCTCGTTGTTTTACACTCAGACACCTGAAGGTGATATCGACGACATGAGCCGCCACGGTGGCTGCCCACCCCACGAAGGAACGAAGTGGGGCTCTAACGCATTCATGTGGGACTCGGACGCCGATGAAGGTGCTGATCTCTGGACCACCAAGTAAGCTATCGCGTGAGACTACATGTGCTACGTTACTGGTAATGCCAATTCATAATGGAAAGTAGTGTTTGCATCGATTCAAGATGTTGATCGAAAATGATTCTGATTGGCGCTCCACGTTGAAGTTAGCCTGTCACCATTTAAGTGCGCCTTAAGTTCGATGGTCAGATATCAGCTTTGATATATTACATGTGCAGCAGGTAATTTACATGATAAGTTCCTGCGGCGTTTGGAAAGATCATTTTGCATTTAGAAATGCCGATCTCGGATGTATCAAACCAGACCAGCGCCATACCTGTGGTGATAAATGCCACAAATACGAAGCTCACCTCGAATCATGCGTTGGATGTCCACGTCCACCGTTTTCGTGCAATTATGGTTTCTACGGCGCTAGCTGTTGTCTTTATCGGTGGGATACTTCAGTTTTCAGGTGATGGAATCCAAGTGGACTCGTTCCGATCGATTGACCTCGATGCAACTGAACAAAAACAATTGCTGGACAGATACAACTCCATTACCGCCGGATTGACTGCACTACTGATGAAGCCACTCGATGTTTTCCTTAGTATGGTGGTCGCTGTGGTTTTCCTGTGTTTAGCGACGAAATGGAGCATTCATCAAGAAAATCAACGCGGTTATGCTATGATGATTGTCATTGGAGTGGTGGGGTACATGATGAACACGGGCTTTAGTGCCCTCAACGTGCAAGTGATCCAAGGGGAGATTCAACCGCGAATCACCCCTTCCGACCTCGCAGTGGAGAACTTTGTTGACACCTCCCAACCTTTGGACGATAGCGGTTTTTTTGCGACTTTATCCAACACAAGTTATCGCGAGAATTCTCGTAATAACAGCGTTCTCAACACTATTTTACGCAACAATTTCGTCTTGACGGACCCACCGACTGTGTGCGGTGAGAGCCAAGATTACGATGTTCCGTACAAGGAAATTGTGGCGTACTATGGATTTCCTTCGCGATCGTGGCAGAAACACGCTTTGTCTAAAGCATTAGAACCGACAGCAAAAATGACGATACCTATGAATGCTACTGCCTCGGAACTGCCATCCGATGAAAATCTACCGATGAACATCTCTATCGCCACAAATCTTGGAGTATACGCCTTGGTAACTAGTAACAGTTTCCTGGGCTGGTGGAAACATGAAGACGAGGCTTGGGGAGCTGGATCACAATGCACTCGAGTCGATCGTTCAAAACCTCTTGAGTTGGCGACGTGTTTTAACCTGACCACACGTTCGACAGCTGACGCTTCTTTTGTTAGTGATTTTCACGATGTTATTGTCAACTACTTCCGCAAAGCAGAGAACGCTAGCGTCACGAACGAGCTAGCGAATATTCAGTTATCGCATATTAACATATCTGACACTGTGGTGTTTGATGCATTGACAATTGAAGTGCCGACGCAATATATTGGTGAACAAGAAAACAATTCGTTCGTATCGAAGCTAGCTCCTGATAAATGCAACCAGGGGGCGTGTTTCGCCATGAATGTGGAAGAATACAAAGCAGAAGGAGCCAAAACAACAGTCTACCCACGTGTTCAAGCTCTCGCTATTTGTCTGAATGAAGCTGGAGGAGAAGACCTGGTTGCTGATTGGAACCGTAACCGGTCGAGCGATGTATTGCAATCATGTAAGCAGCGCTCAAACACCTCTATGATAATTGTCAGCGTTGGCAAGCGGATTGAAGGCGACTCGTTTGAAGATGTTTCGGATGACAACGTTTCGCCTGGTCAAATTGTCAATGCACGCATGGTATATTCGCTTACTGTGGGGCGACTTGCGTGGACTGTAGAAAACTTAGCAGATGTGTACAGAGCAACGTGTGCAAAGGATGAAGGCTGTGATGGCATCCGATTTCCGCTGGAACGAATGAAGAATTCATCCACAAACGATATACTGCTCGTCAGCGACAACAGCATCCCAATTGACTCACTCAGCCCCATCAATTTGAACGTGAATATGTTCCCTGTGGGGTCCTCCCAATGGAAAATATTGGTGTCAACACTTGAAGAGACCAGAGGAGGAAATCTGGAGAGTATGTCTGCAACCGATCCAATCGTTTTACCACGGAATTTCAAGACGATCAACTCGTCGCTAGCCACGCACATGCTAAACTCAAAATCCTGCGATAGAATGATCGACAAGCACTTGGGGAATATCGAGATTAATCACTTGTACATCGAACACTCGGTCCAACCAGCGTATACTGCTGGACTCTATTTCATCTTCCAGAACGCCGTGGTACTCCAGCAACTTCCTTCAAACGCCACTGCCAAACCATCCCTGGCATTTACGGGAAATATTCAAAATATGCTCGTCCAGGCGTCAATTCCGAAGTCAAGTATGTTACTTGCAGTTGTGGGCTGCATCATCATGGTGTTGGGTGGTGTCACGATTTCTCTGTTTGGTAAACGTGGAGGGCGTGCATTGCATCAACACAGCACTGCAGTGACAACAGCAGAGGCAATTGCGAACCAAGACAAGTTTCCTCCGTTTATTTTACAAATGCAATTGCGAGATACGAACACGGGAAAGGTAGTTGACGTCTCGTTGGATTCGCTTCGGGTTGTCAATGTGGTTCTTGTCAATGAGGCAAATGAAGCGCAACAGTTCATTGTTGGTGGAGAGTGTGTTGAAGCTGTACCCCACACGACTGCAACTAGAATATCAGACGATGTTGTGTGAATAACAACAAGCCCTTTGACTGAATTCAAGTTTACAATCCCACCATTATTCTACTAGAGCCATCTCGTTAGTGGTTGTTGCAGTACCGAAATGCTGACACACCCCAGGGAGGTTTTGCTAAAACGGCTGCAAAAATGGTTCGTCACGGATTTAATCGCCTGACTCATATCTACGATGTTACGTCAAGATGGGCGATATCGTACAGACTAAACATCAGCTTGGCTACACCTGATATCTGTGGTAATATGGTAACGGTTCGTCCTACTTGTGAGGACAATGGGTAAACTTTGGAATTTACCAATAGTTCTTGTTGGTACCGCATACCTGAAAGCAGCAGTGTCATTGTTCAATTTGCCAAGTCGAGCAATGTCGAACCCGAAGGAATCGAAGAACGAGACCGAGTTGACAACTGCTTTCATTTCTCCAGATGAAGTCAAACACTCCAACTACTTGCTGCACGTTCGGGTACAGCATTTTCGAGTGCTTGTGGGGTCCCTAGTGCTGGTTTGTGTACTCATCGGTGTGACGTTGCCATTTGCTCATAACGGCGCTCGCGTGGGTTCTTTTCGATCTACCGACATGGACGAAGAGGGACAAAAGCGTCTTCTGGACAAGTACAACTCCATCTCCGGCAGTTTAACTGTACTGTTGATGAAGCCGTTGGATGTGTTGCTGAGCATGTTGGTTGGTGTGGCAGTCCTGTGTTTTGCTACGGATTACACAATTCACCACAAACAACGGAGTAAATATGTCGTGCTTGGGGCGATTGGTATCGTAGGCTACCTGCTCAATACTGGACTGAGTGCCCTCAATATGCAAGTGTCTCCAGGAGACATTTACCCGACAATCCTTTCGTCTGACCTCATTGTGGAAAATGCCAATGTGGATTCCCAACCACTGACTGCAGACGGTATGCTCACTACGACATTGGACTCCAAGTTTCGAGAGAGCACTCCTGGTAACAGTATTCTCAACACTATCATGCGCACATTGCTGGTTCCAACAGAGGAAGTCCCAACTTGGTGCAATCAGACTGATGACTATTCGTATCCATTCAAGAATGTAATTGCTAGCTATGGATTTCCTGTACGATCGTGGCAACTGCGAGCGCTCTCGAGTGCGTTGGAACCTACAGCTACCCTTACAATTCCAATGACTGCTGCGATCTCCGATCTTCCTTCTGACAAAGAACTCCCAATGAACGTGTCGATCGCTACCAATCTTGCTGTATATGCTCTGGTAGTGAGCAACACATTTTTGGGGTGGTGGGGAAGCAGTGATGATGTATGGAGTCAATATTCTGGAGGCTATGAATCGGTGAACAAATCGGTTCCTTTGGTAATGGCGGAGTATTTGAACCTGACCGCACCATCATCCGCTACCTCGACCTTCGTTGGTAATTTCTACAACGTGAGTGTCGACTACTTCAACAAGGCAGAGAATGCAAGCACCACGGATAATTTGGCGAAGTTGGAATTCTCACACCTTGATTTGTCGGATACAGTAGTGTTTGATGCGCTTACGATTGATATTCCACTGCAAAAGCGTGGCATTCAAGAAGACAATTCATCCAGCTCCAACCCATTTTACCAATCGATGTTTGAATCCCTATGCAACCGCGAAGCTTGTTTGATGCCAGAGCTGAAGGAATGCACAGCGGATGGATCGACAACAACAATTTATCCCCGTGTTCAGGCTCTGGCGATATGTCTGAATGAAGAAGGAAGCGAGGACTTGACTGTGGATTTCAGTTATTTCAACCAAGACGAGGTTATGCAGTCTTGCAAGCAGCGTTCCAACACGTCCATGATCGTTGTCAGCGTGGGAAAGCGAATCGTGGGTGATGCATTTGAAGAAGACCCAACTGGTGCAAATCCAATAGGTCGAGTTGTCAACGCTCGGATGGTGTATTCAATCACTATAGGTCGGCTTTCATGGGAAGTTGAGAATTTGGCATCCGTGTATGATGCAACTTGTGCAAGTGAAGGTGGCTGCAACGGTATCCGATTCCCTCTGGAAAAGGCTGAGAACGCAACTAGTGCAGATTTCTTGCTGGTTGGTGACAACGGCATTCTGATGAGTTTGCTTAGTCCCATTAACATGAACTTATGGTGGTTCTCTGGGTTTTCTGTGGGTGCATCGCAATGGAAAATCTTAGCATCGACAGTGGAGGAAACACGTGGGGCGGCGCTGCGAACGGAGACCAGGCCAGCACTTATCACTTTACCACGCAATTTTGATCGAGTGAACACTTCCTTGACGGAGTACATGAACGAAACTGGTTGGGAAAATTGCGAGATGCCCATCGATAGACATATACACCACGTGGAGAAGAATCATCTTTACATTGAGCACAGTCTTCAGCCAGCATACACTGCGGGACTCTACTTCATATTTCAGAATGGAATGGTGCTCGAACAACTCCCTTCAAATGCTAGTGTCTATGCTGCAAAAACATCGTTGGCATTTTCGGGAAACTTCCAAGACATGCATGTCCAAGCTTCCATTCCACTGACCAATATGCTGCTCACTGTAGCTGGATGCATCATTGTATTAGCGGGTGGTATTTTCATTGCATTATCGGCTAGACGTGGTGAAGGATTTTTATTCGAGCACAATTCGGCGAGTGTTGCAACTGAAGCAATTGCTGACCACGGCAAGTTCCCTCCGTTCATGCTACAAGTGTATTTACGAGATAATAGTATGGCAAACGCGGAAGAACCAGCACTGAGTTCGCTTCGTGTCGGAAACGTGGTTTTTGTAGACAAAATCAACGAAACCAAGCAGTTTGTCGTCGGTGCAAACGGTGATACGAGCACTCGTCTGTGAGGGTTTATAAACTCTTGGTCTCACCGAAGAAGATGGGATGTACTCCCCAAGAATCCTATATCCATACAAGTTGCTAACAACAAATTAAATGTGGATTAACCTGAGCCGAACAAGTCACTAACATCTCAAAATTCATCAATAGCTCCGCTTTACAAATATGCCAGCCACTTCTCATCTTCCGCCTCTGCTTCAAAACAGCCCGTCGTAGCCAAATTCGCGTACCACGTCGCAGCTATCCGAGCAGTGCGATTCAAATACGTCGACGGAACCGAGTATACATCCTTGTCACCGATGTTGTCTGGGAAATCCACATAGTACAAACCGTATCGAGGCGCGTAAGAACCCCACTCGTAGTTATCTACGAAACTCCACGCCGTGTACCCGATGATAGGAATATTTTCTTCGTAAATGGCATGATGCACCATCTCGAGGTGTGT
Organism: Phytophthora megakarya; assembly: GCA_002215365.1. Lineage (NCBI taxonomy): Eukaryota > Oomycota > Peronosporomycetes > Peronosporales > Peronosporaceae > Phytophthora > Phytophthora megakarya. The sequence continues at coordinate 1,252 of NBNE01001811.1, read as the reverse complement.
GCGATAATACCACAACTGGTCTTGATTGACGATGGTCTCATTGCCACACCATCCGTTCTCAGTCAGCAACATGTCGGCGCTTGTATCGTACGCATGAGCCCAGCGAATGTACTCAATGTAACTTGGTGGAAATCCAGAATGATCTGTGCAGCTCGTAGGGTCCGCAATACTTCCAGACCCGATAACAGAGTCGGCATGCACTTGACTATTGTCAACACCCATGTCGGCAAAATATCCGTCAGCTAGGCTCGAACAATTGGTTTCTGAGTATTCCGAATCGCAGTAGGTGATCAAGTTGGAGAAGTAATGGTTGATCATGATAAGGTCGTACGATCCCTTGACAAGCGCAGCTTCTTCATCAGTAAAATTCGGTAGACGACTACCAACTCGTTCGCGCATCATAGGCGGGTAGTCACCGGTAGCAAGTGGAGCGAGGAACCAACCTGAATTGAATTGGTTGAAGCGTTCGGCTGCTTCTACATTACTCTCAGATTCATCGTACGGAATACCGAATCCCGAAAGAACGATGCCAATACGGGCGCTACTTTGGACAATACCTTGCTCTTGGAGACTTCTGAAAAGCGCAACCATTTCTCCATGAGCCAACAGCAAGCTGTGTGCAGCTTCGTACTCATCCGAGTCTGTTCCGGCGTAGATGTAGAAGATATACATGTACGAAAGCGGTTCATTGATCGTTGACCAGAACTTCACCTTTTGGCCGAACTCGGTGAAGATCAGCTCTGCGTAGTCCTTGAAGTGGTCAATGATGGTCGTATTAAGCAGATCTCCAGCTGAATAGAGCTCGATAGGCATATCCCAGTGGAACAGTGTCAGCAAAGGTTCGATGCCGTTTGCGACGAGATTATCCACCAGCGAGTGATAGAAGGCAAGACCTTCGGGGTTGGGCTGCATGCGTTGAAGAGTACTGTTCCAGTTCATTGCGCGAGACCATGAAATCGAAAAGCGCATGGAACCATATCCGTCGCTCTTCATTGTGTCAATGTCGTCGAGATAACGGTGAAAGAAGTCGTCCGCGACGTTGGCACAGTTGGGGAACGAACTACTGCCACAAATGTCATCCCAGACACTAGGTGTACGACCAGTTTCGTTTACGGCGCCTTCGACTTGGTATGATGCCGTTGCCGACCCGAACAGGAAGTTTGACGGGAAGCACTTGGTTGTGGAATTGGTATTACTACTTGAAGACTCTGAGGATTGAGCTGAACTAGTTGCCGATATAGCCGCGAGTAAA
>NBNE01001810.1:0-10898 GCA_002215365.1 Phytophthora megakarya | reverse complement strand
CCGGATGTGTTAGCAGCGAGGGATATCTTTTTAAAAGAGATTAGCTGATCGATATCCTGTGCCAAGGTGGAGTTTAAACCACCGCCCCTTTCAGGGCTACCAACCGTGCAAGCCCTGCATTTCCGGACGCCATGTCGAGATCACCGCGTTTTCGTTTGCCTAGACCCTGGGCCGAGCCGGGCACCGGTCCCACCGTGGAGACAGCATCTGCAACATCATCATCTTCTGAGTCACTAATCTGGTCCATGGAGAAGGGCTCCGCGGATGGAACTGGTCCGGGGCCAGCTACCGACTGCTGCATATGCTGCTGGTGCGGCCTGGAGACGAGTGTAGGTGTAGACCCGGCAACGTGAAATAACGACGTAACGGCTTGAACCCCGCGTGGAACACGGCGTTGACCAATGTGATAGTATGAGTGGTCGAGTACGTGCTTGATCGAAACATGCACCACTTCTGAGGTAGACACGTTATACAGCGGAACCTGGGTGGCCTTATCAACTAACGGGCACCCAAGAGATCGCAGGATCGTAGCCGATTTACGCGACGATCGGCGCCCCTGCCATTAAAGTGGTTGTTTACTGCCTCGTGGAGGCTGACGACTTCGGGCCCCATGACTTCGCATACCGCTCGACGGAAACACGGGCGCAGTGCATAAGTTTCAGCTGATAGGTTGTGCATCGTGTCTTCATCAAAAGTAACGTCGGCGGCACCGTCCGGGAACACTAAATGAAGCACGCCAGAGTTGACCGCCTCAGACCAGGAATAGCCCACGATAACTCCATAATCCCATAGTTTGGGAGACCCGTTAGGAACTCGCGCGATGCATACCGTACAACCGATAAAAGTGCCGATCCCGCTCGTAGCTTCGGCCTCGGTGACTGCTCGTGCCTCGATCAAAGATCGATCTTGGGACACAATGGCATCATCCAATTCCTTTCACCGTCCACTTGGAATGCGGTGAACGGGAACCAATTGGGCCGCATCGACGCTGAGTGACGCCTTCCCATAAGCATAGCGGCGTGGAGAGGGAACTTGGCTTGAAGGATGCATAGGTGTAGGCCATAGCTTGGATCTGACGGCGCCGAGTGAGAGAGGAGAGGAAGACAGGAGAGACGACTCTTGAGCTTGCTATAAAACTGGAAATGAGCTAAACTGAGTGGATGCTACTAACTGCGCGATCGGGAAACCGGGGGTTTCCTCTCCTCCCGTCGATATCTTCAACTTCGGTTAGGAAACCGACCAAATTTTCCCTACGTTCCCGGACGGTCTCCTCCTTCACCAGGAGCCAATTTCCCATCGGTCAGTGATGCCGGTCTGGGTAGTATGGGTCCAGAGGTGGCACGATGCCAGGTTCCGGACTCATCCAGCGATGCACTTGAGCGGTCACATACTGACTCACTTGGACAGCGGGGTACCTAAAATGGGGGACCAACGTAGTCCCAAGAGCGGAGTCGTGGAGCGATCTCAGGGAAGCGGCCACGGTCGGATGGAGTCTCAGCGAAGGTGTCTGTGTCGCGCTTGGTCCCGAAGACCTCCGGGTTGTGGTGAAGTGGATCGGAAGTTCCACGTGAACAAGATTGATTGATAGATTTACGGAAAGGCAACTAGGGGATTATCCAGAACAATGTCTACATATCCGGATCTGGATGATCCGGATCCTGCATGGAGATGATGGCTAGTGGTGGCCCTGGATATATGGATATATGTATCTGGGAGGTATGGATATGAAGGTGCCACCGAGGATCCGGAATGGGAAGGCCCGGATCCGCGGAAGGGGAAAGGTTGAGGGTACCTGGAAAATTTGTGGGTACGCGGAACCGGATCCACAGTGAAGTGTCAAGATCGTGCCGGATCCTGAACATATACGCATTGAGGGGTGTCTGGAGACTACGGATCACGAGGTTTTGGTGACGATGAAGAAGGTCAAGCGAGGATCCGGATCCGGTGGATCCGACATTGGAGTGTCGACACCGGATGATTACGCGCAGATCCTGAGATATAGCAGCTGCTCCCACAGAAGCAGTAATCAGACATGCGGATCCTGCGTGGTAAAGGTACGACAGGCTATGATATAGGACTTAGGAATAACAGAGAATCGAATTTGCATCATTGGGCACAAGTGGCTGGTTTCTTTATTTGATCCACACTTAGTGTATTACGAACACTTTGGATCGGGTTATTATATATATCCCACAAGGCGATACGCGTGTTAAGAGTATAGGATCTAGCGTTAGTTTGGATAACTGGATAATATATTGGCCAGATCCGACTACCTAGTGACTTACTTTATACGTGCAAACTCCGGATCTTCGACATTTATTGCTTGGTCGTCGATCCTTCGATCTCTCCACAACAACTCAAGAGCCAGTCATTGGAGACTGTAAGCAAGTAAAGGAATCTCAAGATCACGAACAACAAAGGCCTCAAGGACAACACAACAAGGCAACCCAACACGGCCCGGATCAAGATCCGGCCACCGGCGATCTGCACTCGAATATTCGTGCAGACCCCGGATCCCCACTACCGACAGCAGAGCGAAGACTTCCGCGCTGCTGATAACACCCCTTCGTCTCGCCAAGACGTTCGATCTTCATTCACTTGGACAATCTCTTGCAGTTACTGGAGGAGCAATATTCAGCCCTACCGACGGTACACAAGGTGAGGAAGTTCAGCTGATCACGGATCATAGGAATACCCCCTTCTTTAGTCGGTGTCATGGGCACAGTGGCAAGCCGGATCCAGCATCTTCGCAGACTTTACTGATCCCGCTCCACAACAGGGTTGTCAGTGCGGTTTCTCCAACTCCCGAGTCCGTGGCAGCTACGGGTTGCTCCGCGCTGCGCACTTACCGGGTTGGGGTCTGCATCCCCGAGGAAAGCAGACAAGGCGGTGGATTGTTCCACCGCGCGGGCAGTGTTTATCCCCACTGCCAGGGTGTCGGGCGTCCCCGACGGTCTTGTGCCTGCGTCCCCGGAGGGGGCAGGCGGGGCAGAAGGTCGCGGCTAGTTGACGGTTGCCAACTCGCGGATCCCTACGGCGTTCGGCGCTGGTAGGTCCTCACCCAGTCTGATCCCGGGGTCTATGACTCGGCCTGAGCCTGGAATGGTCGTCAAACTCAACGGGGCTGGAAGTTCATCAGCGTCTCGGGTGTTCGGCAAGGTCGTCGCACTCGGTGGGGACGGAATTTCGGTGTCCGTTCCGGTGAGAGCCAATTGGCGCGATATTAGAGCTTCAAGACGAGGGCGTCCCCCACGGCCGGCTCGGCCTCTCGCAGGCAACTTCGGGGACCGGAGTCCCCGAAGTTCCTGGGTCTCGCACCACTTCTGATGTAGTGCTTGGAACTTCCCCTAATCCTGGGACTCGCACCACTTTTGATGTAGCGCTTGGAACTTTTGGTTCCGCGCCCGGACGCAAGCTGTGGTTGTGACGCACCAGTTGGATCAGAGTTGAAATGTAGAAACAAAGTTCCCTGTGGATAGACGGCTCCTCCCGAACGGGGGATTTATCCGGGGCCGTGAGCGCGGAGAAAGTTACTATGGGATAATAAGACTCCAGAACCCGGTGAATAACCTCACCTTGTGTACCCTCTTCAAAACGGTTGTTTGGATCAGGGATAGGTCAACCACTGAGGACTTCCAGGAAGGTCCCGATTTTATAGAGTACGTCAGATAGGTAGTTAAACGCACAATCGTCCGGGGACACTACCTGAGTCCGGGACGGGATTAATACGCAACTTAAGTATACATTCTGTGCCTTAGACTCCACCGGCGACAGCCGTCAACAATGGGCGAGACCGTTAGAATATGAAGTGCTTGCTCCGTGCCGGCTAAACCGCGCTCCGGGATGGGCAGCTATGGAATGCTTGGTGTTACCTTGGGAACACCCGGCAAATGTGATATAGGCTTACCTGGGGAACGGTCTCCGAACACGGGTCCCCGAACCGTGTGCTCGTCCTTTAGTGTTGTGGAGCTTGTGATTCCGAGGAATCCAGCTCTGTGCGCTTGGAGGGAAAAGTGAGGCTGAATTTAGTGTCAACCGACGGTATATATCCGGTGTGACCCTTAGACATATGGTAATCCTAAGATCTGCTAGACTACTACGTTTTAGTATGGCTCGATTGGGGACCTTCTGGGTCGTACCTTCGTCTATATCGCGGCCCCGGACCCGGGAGTCGGGGGCCAAAGTCTTCTTAGCTTGAACGCTTGGGGGTTTTCAGGAACCGGCGGTCGGGGACCCAAAGTTGGTTCTGGGGGAAATCCTCGAGGCACTGGCTATGAGCGCCTTTTAGAATCTATTTCTAGCCGTATATACTAACCTCAAGTGTAAACCGATCATACTAAGTCATCCCAGATTCCACATACGGACGACCGAGGTTTCGGATCTGACATGGGTACAAAATCCGAACTAGTCCTAGGTACGGACTTTTCCTAATCTAGAGACTTTGGTCTGGTTTATATTAGGCAGACCGAGCCTCGCAGATGTCACTGGCGATGCATTGGTAAACGCCAATCACGGTGGGTCTTCGTCTTTCACCGAATTTTGACTTGGCTGTTAGTTCAGTGGCGGTGCCCTTGGAGTATCTTCAAAACCCAACACCACAGTTGTACTTCGTAGAAGTATTGTGAGTTTCAGTCAAATTTGCATTTCATATCCGATTGGCCCAATCGCCCAGCAATCAACAGAACGATCTAATTGGCTGAAATTACTCGCTAGCTTCAACTGGTTCCGCATTGCGTAATTACCGCACTCTGATCACTTCGAAGAGCGTACCCTCTCTGGCGAGTGTATAAGAATGAGAGCGGGAACTCCCTATTTAAGCTAACGTTGTGAGTTGTTAACTTGCAGGACAACTGTGCGATGGAGGACATCGTAACACGCCAGCATGTCCACCGAAACACAGTTTTCCATTGTCTTTATGGGTATTTAACCTCGGTTTGACACGAAAGAAACTTGCTCATATCTACAACAAGTCGGAGAGCATGATAGGGAATTCGATTCGTGTGTATGAGGCATCTGTTTGTAAGGGCGGACACGGTTCGAGATAGGAAGTTCACGCTAGCACACAGAACAGGGTTATGTCATTACTATGCGGCCAACCCACTGTCGTACTTGGATGAGGCACAAGCTGCCTTCAAGCGTGCGCATCACATGAAGATCTCAAAGTCGACGGTGTGGCATCTAATCCACGAAGGTGGGATCACTTGGAAGGGGCTGGAACGTCGTGCGTTCCACGTCAAAGAGTATGACATTTTTGCTTTGTGGAGGAGGTGAATCAAGTTGATTGGTGCTATTCAAATTTGATGTTCCTCGATGAGGAGTCATTTGACAACCGAGGAATGCTGCGAAAAAGAGGTTATTCTATAAAGGGTCAAACACTCGCGATGAGAGACGCTTTTCAACGAAAACCACGCGTTTCAGTGCTAGCCTTCATTGGTTCGCAAGGTTTGATCGACTACTACGATAATGAAGGTACTTTTGACCGTATCAAGTTTATTTCGTGTTGCAAGGCGTTTGCTTATTCAGAACAGGGTCGAGTTCGACAGTATCCTGGATCCCATTCTGTTTGGATCTTAGATGGTGCTTCAATTCACTGAGATCCAAAATCACACATTTCTTACGTAGCATTGGCATCATGCCAATTTTTTGCCTTTGTATTGCCCATTTTTTAATCCAATCGAGTACATGTTTGGATTCGCCAAGAAGGCGTTGCAGCAGTACTACGTAGAGTCAAGTGGGCCGGATTTAATGCCTTTTGTGGTTGAGTCGTTCCGGAGATTTGAAAACTACAATATGGCCAATGTGTTCGACCACTGTGGATGGAAAGTTCAAGGTTACTTTGATCCTACCAGGCCACTATCGAAAGAAGAACAAGCAGTACCAGATTTATTGGTGAACGAACTTAACGCGAATACAACGAATAGTGAGGATGAACTTGGTTTTCGTGTGAGACGCACGAGCGATCCAGCTACGACACAAAAGTGATGAAAACGGACAAGGCGCAGAATTAGTTCCTATGCTTGATGTTCGGTATCTTCGACTTTTACGAGATGTTTCAGAGCATCAATCACATTATATGCAGGTGGTAGTGGTAAATCACTAAAAACGCTTCAATCGTTCTCTCTCGTGATGGCAAACGCTGTTCAATACTGTCCAATGTCACTCCAAATGAATTCCAGGATCGACGCAGCGTTTGGTAATCTGCCATCGACCCATTTACTCATTCAAGATTTATATTAGCTGATCTCGAGAGATCGGTCAACTGCTGCTCGATATGAGAATTCGGCGCGCGATGCGCCATACGACAGCTTCCGCCCTGAAGCTCGACTCCCACTTGTCGTTAAGCTGCTCAATCATGTCTTAAACAGAACACTCCACTGCAGCACCAGAGCGATCCGTGTGCTCAGGTTGAATGCAAGCAGCTAAAATCGCCTTGAGATCAGGTCACTTCGCGATGGATACGCCGTACTCATAGATAAGGAGCGTGATCGACTCTCCACGTACAGTAGATAGCCACGTGTTCCATGAATGTTGCGACATCGTGCTGTCAACAAGATGTTTCTTCCTCATGAGCTGCATGACTCTATTCCAGCATGTTACTGAGGGAGTTTCCACACTCCATACACCATCTCTCTTCATTGACTGGGCTTTAACTTGACTGCTAAATTCGCTCCATATCTTGAACAGGACCCAATTCCTTGCGACAGTGGCGTCCTCATAGCGGAGCCTGCTGGATGTGGAGGTGTTCTCTTTGATGATCGTGACCTAGACGGAGATGCACGCATGTGTCTTCGTTGCTGATCGCAGATCCACTGGTTGCTTCCTGGACTTGGAGGATGTGAGATAGCAGATTTTTGAACTATGGTGCATAATACCGTACGTTTTAGTATGAAATAATGTAGGTGGCGATTCGCTGAAGATTTAATGCGGAGTGATTCAACCAATCGCGCAATGCAATCTTTAGTAGAACCCACAATAAGTAGCTGGCAATGAACACAAACCAGTCAAAACGTTTGAGCATGTCGTGTACTTTTATTCACAAATCAACTTTAGTGCCGGATCATCCGGGTTCTCCGGTGGAATCCCCCGTATCGAATAAATGGTCTTATCCTCCTAGTTTCTCTCCTCGTACTAGACGTTCAATGTTTATCTACCAACATCAGGGCTGTTGCTTCTTTGAAGTGATATCTTCCAGCACGCTGGCCGTCTCCGCAGGTTGCTGGAATGCAGCCCAAGTATGCTACCGGCATACTGCACCTGACCACCAGCCTCGATCAAACTCTGGCAGGACATCCTCGTGATAGCAAGCTTACGCTGCTCGACAGTAATGATAGTGTCCAACCCGTTGCGGAGCTCGGCGCTCATATCATACATTGAAGATGCTTGATATGAGAGTCAATTTTAGTAGCGCTGATCCCAAAGAAGCCACTGTATGACGTTAGCCATTCACGTGGACATCGCTTACACGTTGGGTACAGCCTGTACCGTACCGGGCGTTGCCGGGTAGGATGACTGAAATTCCCTTTGAACGACTTGGTCAGCTTTAGCGCTGTCTTAACGAACGTATCATTGACCATCCACGAATCAATCAAGTTCGGAATCTCCTCTCTCCATCGTTGTCGAAGCCAAACGGCGGGTCCTCGACGAATGTCGCCTCTTTGATGCTGCCGTCCAACACCCTATTCACGCGCTTGTATTGTACACAACCATCCCCTCTCGGTTCCTGTTCGTGTCCCCCGTACGCATGCCGGTCCTTGTCGCCGTTGCTTCCTCGAGGTGATCTCTTCCAAGTTGGAAGTTTCAACTCTTTCGTATCCATCTTAAGTTGCTGGATTGTTATAGTGTCCGAAGGTCGCCTTCCCAACGTTCACCGAATGTCGTACCGTCACAACATGCCGCTATACCCCCTACGATTGTTCTTCGAACAGTTCTTACGAGCTGCGAAGAAGCAGAAGGCAATCCTAAAAAGCACGGACATCTATTTCCAAAGCATTTTAAATGGATCATATTCGGGTCATCGCGAAAGTAGTCAACGCACATTTCTGCACTAGTCAAAGGATTTGGTAAAAAAAAATCGTTGGTTGACCATTCCCGTCATTCATCAACTAGACAACCAGAGCTAAAAGACATCATCACCGACGTTAGCATGCGCTCGCACCACTCCCCGTCCTCGGTGCCAACAGCGTCGTTTTCACTTTCGCCTGCTCCATCACCAGCAGCAAGTTGCAGTACCCAGTCAAGACGCACGGTCTCAGAGGATCGGCCCCGCCCACACTCTGGCAGCCCATCACGTCGAAGCAACTTCGTCAGTGTAAGGCCTAGCCGTCGGAAATCGCCTCCAAAAGTAGACAGCGGCTCCAGTCGCACAACGAGGTGGCGAAGTACGGACCGCTCGCATCACTCCAGTGAAGTCAACACGGGGGAAGCTGGCTATCACGACCAATTACGCAGTTCATGGCGTGAGCGGCCATCGGATTGGAGTCGGAACTCGCAGTGTGGATGGCGCACAAGTCGAATCCGTAGCTCGAGACGCCGGAAGCGGCCAAGATGGAGCCGCTGTTGGAGCCGCAGGGAGCTGCCAAGACGGAACCGCAGCTCTCAGCCAAGACTGTCAAGTCGTAGCACCAGCTCCCAAAGGCGCCCTAACTGCAGATCGCAGCCCCGGCCGTCAAGTCGTAGCCGAGTTCACAACGACATTCTAATCGCAGCTCGAGGGGCAGGAAGCAGTCAAGACGGAGCTGCAGCTCGCAGCCCAGACGTCCAAGTCGTAGCACCAACTCTCTACGACGATCTAGTCGCAGCAGCAGCGCAATACGCGAACGTCGGAGCCAAAGCTGACACAACATCTAATGACGGCTGCAAGCACCGACGCAATCGTTGTACACTCGCGACGCACAGTCGTGTATGTTGGAGTCCACGCGTTTACAGGATACAATTCTGGAAAAACGAGGACGGCTTACAGGTGTAGTTCGTATAGGAGCACCACATGTAAGTCGAAATTGCATTGAACCACGAGGAGAACGACTATGAATTTCAGGGTGAGCATTCATGTAAGAGAGGCCGGCGCGACGTGCTATCTCCAGGAGTAGATGTGACGGAGCATATGAAAGAGGAGGCCGACATGATGGCCCTTACACGTATGAACCTGACAGCTGAACATGTTTGGAAAAACATTCGAGACGACTTCTATCCTGAAGGGTTGATGATAGGTCAGTATGGACTTACACGTGAGCAAGTTATTCAACGGGTACATCGAACAAGGCGTAGCCACTTCGGTGCAGACTTGCATGGAGTTGTCGAAGTACCACCACTATCATTGGTGCCAGGTACTAACTTGTCATTTTTCCAGTTCTATAAGTCTAACATGTATGATACAACGCTTGAGCGATTCTTTGGGTGGACACGCCCTGCGCTCACTAAACTGCTGAAGTACAAGTGCACAATACTGTTCCTTGATGGATCATTCCGCTGTATACCCCACCCATTCTACCAGTGTGTAATTATGATGATCTTTGACAATGCGATGGACTTGTTTGTACCGGTATTTTCACGCTATGTACGGCAAAAACACAAGACACGTAAATGTAATGTAATGTATTACGTTTTCGCGTAGCTACATTACGCCTGCGCTATGCTCACGTTTGCTAGTCGGCGGCATAAAGTAGTGTTCGCATACGTCGGGTATCCTTTCGCCGGTAGTGCGGCAACAATTGCCCTCTCTAGAGTTTTCCATTTTGATTTCGCTTGTACAAACCGTCGGAGGCGGTCCAAGTCGGTCCCGGTGCGAAGTCTTAGATGATATCCACTGGAGACGAGGTCTGTGTCAAGAACGGTGGGTAAGGTGATGCGTGGGCGCCCACGCCAGGTTCCTTGTGTCGACGATGAGAAGTACGTTGCCATCAGGAAGTACGCTGGGATGTCCGGCCGACGAAGTACGTGGCCGGACAAACGCCATAGGGCTGCTGTGACGCGGTGGCGCAACGGACGGTCGTGGCAGGTCTCGTAGAGCTCGGCGTTTGATATCCGCTTGGGGTACCGAACATTGAGCACTCGTCGGAGTTGTTGGCGATGAAAGCTTTCTAGGCTGTTGAGCTCGGACGGCTTGAGTGCCCAGGTTCCACAGTTGTACAGCAGGATCAGGAGTACGTAGCAATTGTAAAGCGAATCCGTGTGGTGTCACTGATGTACTGAGGTCGCAGCCAACTGCTCCAGAGTCGTCGTAGCGTGGCAGCAGCGAGGGTTTTTTGTCGAGTAAAGTCTTCTGGGTCGCCAAGGAGATTGCCGAGTTTCTTAGTGGAGCGCCGTGTTTCTCCTTCTGCTCGGGCATGTCGGGAGGATCCCGAGGGACCAGTGCAGCGTCGGACCACGGTGAGTTCTGTCTCGGATGTGTTCATTTGGAGCGACCATGGGGCGTGCACTGCGGGAGCTTCATCCTGGATCCGTTGGGCTAGCTCAGGGTCAGGACAAACGAAGTCTATGTCGTTGGCGTAAGCGATCATCTGCTCGAGCAAATTGTGGGGTACTGTGGTGTGGCTAGCTAAATCTCGTAGTGCTGCTTCTAGATATACAAAAAAGGGGACAGATGAGAGTGAGTCACCTTGAGGTGTACCGATGTTGCTGCTGAAGGGTTCCAATGTCTTGTAGCCGGTCCGGACCGAGAGCGTAGTGTCTGCGAGTAGGAGCTGGATTAGGCGGATTTTGTCGTCTTTGATGAGTGTCCGCAGGACATCAAGGAGCTTTTCGTGATCGATAGTGTCGAATGCGCGCGAGAGATCGATGCCTAGGACGTGTATTGTTTCGCGGTAGCGTTGCACCCTTGCGCAAATCCACTAATGCGCCCATAGTGCGTCGACAGTTGACACGAAGTGATTTGGAATTTCTCATGGATACAGGAATTTGTA
>NBNE01001809.1:0-10901 GCA_002215365.1 Phytophthora megakarya | reverse complement strand
CGGATCATAAACAAGAGGATCGGGGACCAGATCATTGTTTGTTTGCCGACTTAAATGGTAATCATTTGTCTTCATCAACCGACAAGTAACCAGACTTCAACAGGTTAAGTATCCCAACAGAAAGAGCTTAAATCGTTAGTTCAATTTATCGAGTTGGTTTTCTTCACACAAAAACGCATGAATGAAATATACCGTTGCTAATACCTTTACGCGGTTCTAAGTAAGTGTAAGCTCGAGGTCCTCCTTCTTGCGTTCCTTTATTGTACAATAACCACCTGACACGAAATTTAGACCTCAAACTTTTCCTTGAAAGCGCCGGTTCCAGAAAGCTCATCCCCATGCCACACTACAGATCGCACAAGTCCAGCATCCTTCCAAACTAGTGGGCAAACGTAATAATGTTTAGTCACGCTATTACATGTGTGTGTGGTGGTCCACATTCTGTGGGCATCAATCAGGGGTAGCGGTTATCCATATCAATATGTTTATTACATCTATTATATTTGTACATGTACTCAGTAAAATTCTTCACTGTCATTCGAAACAAGAAATTCTTCACACGAGTTTCCATCGTCTTCCAGGATCGTACCGACGTGTGTTCTAAGAAAATGGACCAACGGTTGCTCGTAACAACTTTCCCACATGTGTTATTATGCACACTAAATTTATGATTACGCTTGAAGAAACGGAATTCGGCGTTCTCGAAGGCGAGTAATCAATGCTTGAATAAACCAATTGACGAGATGGATCGTACACAATGTACGGTACCGCCTTGCAACTCTTCCATCTAATCATCTAATCGTACTGATGATGTTTCGGCAACCAGATGAAAGAGTATCTATGTAGTTTGGGAAGTCGGTAGAACAGCCCAGCACGGTAACATTTTCCCCGTCATTCTAAAACCCTTATCTAACTCGTCATCAGCGTTTACAAAGATCTATCATGTAGTAATATGAGTTGAAGATTGTACTACACGTACACATAGCACCAGCAGCACGACCAGCCATTCTTACAAAGTCGCGCTGCGCACGAAGAAGCTCTGAAATTTAGAAGGGGGTATTTCAACTTATAGTCAGGTAGATAATGAAGATATGTTACTGCTAACAGGTTGTATCCAAAGCTTTAAACGTGAGGTTTCGTCGAGCGCCGACTGCAAGGGAGTGAAATACTGCAAAATATCAAGTGAAAGAGGCTCCATAAGATAGAGGTGCTGCATAGATTTCAATCGGGTGACTGCGACGTAGAAGGAGGAGCGCTGGGGTACGCGTCTAGTGTAGTTTGAGGGCCGATTATGACCTTGTTCAGAGTTAGACCCTGGCACTTCTCCTCAGTCAAACCAAATGCTAGCACGAGAGGAACTGTAAGCATGAAGGAGCGATCGCGCATATCAACCTTGACACCTGCGTGTTTACTACGTCGGCCAGAAATGATGCCGCGAGGTGCGCACGACACAATCGAACGATCTACAATGGCGCGATCGTACGATTTGATGAAAACTACTTCAGGAGGCTTCGAATGTAGGTGTATCTCTACGTCTCCGTTGCAACCACACGATCGTTATCATCAGGGAAACTCGGAAACCAATCACAGTCCCGATGGAGCCTTTAGAAAGGTGAAAAGTGCGTGATATATTCTTTGTGCATTGCATGGGCAAGCCTACCGCAATAGACAGTCGCATCGGTAGACCACCCGTTTTGTCACTTCTGATCTGATTCAAGCTGCGTCGCTGCCCACGAGTTAATTGGAAGCGAGAATGTTGAGCGGATGCAGGAAAGTAGTGTAAAGGTTCCCGAGAACGTTTACAGTAATTCATAACATAAAGGTTGCTAAACTCGACTCTCAGCATGTTGGAGGTAACGATGATGGAGCAAAAGGTTTTGAGCTGAGTTGAAGAACAGCTTGTCCCGGTTTTACTGTAGCAGGTAGCGTTCACCAAATCCATATTCTCTTGTGTATAATCTGCAAAAAGCCAGCGGTGTAAGATCTCTCTCCAGACCGATGGAGATGTGACGAGAGATCAAGATGTCGCCCTTCCTGTGGGTCCAGTGCTTTGTGATTTTGCTGAGTCTCACCGTCTTCTTCCACCGCAACGTCATGCCGCTGGTTTAATTGTATTCGATTACCCTCGTTTCGTTTGTTTAGGGCGTTGACGCCTTAAGTTACAGTTATTCCACGATGCATTTCGACAATTTCATTACTCGTCGTGTCCATATCATTGCCTTATCGATAGGAGACACTATAGTAGTGCTGTAGAGAAGCCCACGCCCACAAGGAATTTTATTTAGAACTCCATTAAGGTTGGCAGCGATAAAGCTCACTTCATTTGTGACTTGAAGTGGAAGCTATATGACCCCAACGTGAAGTAAAGTTCCAGCGGTTCCTCGAAATTGGATAGATACATGGATAGTGGGAAATGGATGTTCCAGGGTTACCACGAATTTGGATAGGTGTATGGATAGTGAGAAATGTATTATCACGAGACCTCAACGAGAAAAAAGTTATACTGTGTTCCGCGAATATCTGGGGCGGGGGGGGTCAAGGAAGATGAGCGTGAGCGAAGTACACTTCAATGTTTACCAGGTACGAACACGAAGGCCACGTAAAAAACGAATGGTCCATATCAAGCGCCCCTTCAAGTACTGTTATGCGTTTGGCGAAGTCTTCCGATAGTCGTTGGCATATCTGAATTGGCGCTTTGTGTCAGCGAGTACATCGACACATCACCATTATGGACCGTGGAAATGGCTATCAAGTTGGGGCATGGACGGCTGATATCTCGATTACTAACGCGCCGAACGTACTCGAATTAGAACGCCGCGCACTCGAAGAGGTGTGTGATGTGAGAATTGGTGTCGCCGCCGCAGCTGACGATCTTGATACCATAAAAGTCCTTGACGGCGTGCTTACTGGATTGGTACTTACATGCGCTGGTCTAAAAGCTGCCACTAACGGGCAGATTGAAATTCTCAGCTGGCTCCACGACCGTGGATCGCGTGTTTG
Organism: Phytophthora megakarya; assembly: GCA_002215365.1. Classification (NCBI taxonomy): domain Eukaryota; phylum Oomycota; class Peronosporomycetes; order Peronosporales; family Peronosporaceae; genus Phytophthora; species Phytophthora megakarya. The sequence goes on along the minus strand of NBNE01001809.1, from coordinate 7,901 downwards.
TTGGGGACATGCAAGGGTTCGCGCCGCATGCTCAGGAGACCAGATACCATTATTGGATTAGCTGAATAGTGCGTTTCCTATTGATTTTGATATCGACCTACTGATGACGCTTATCGAAGAAGGAAAATATCAATGTCCGCCGCAAATGTATAGAGGGGTCCAGAGAATTAAGGAATTCTCTGGCACTGGGGTCAGAAACTCTGGAACGCGAGCGTTCCAAGTGTCGGCGTGTGGCCCTTGTGGATCCCTTTGGGTTCGATCTTGGTGGCAGCCTGATAACCTGCCGGGTTGTTGATTAATGTAGGCACTGAGTGTGTCAGGCTGGACGTTTAATATCTGAAACGCACCCTTATCAGACTAAGAATAAAACACCAGAAGTTCTCACTCCCTCGTAAGATAGCCAAAATACAGAGTAGAACACACTCCCTCGTAAGATAGCCAAAATACAGAGTAGAACACACTCCCTCGTAAGATAGCCAAAATACAGAGTAGAACACACTCCCTCGTAAGATAGCCAAAATACAGAGTAGAACACACTCCCTCGTAAGATAGCCAAAATACAGAGTAGAACACACTCCCTCGTAAGATAGCCAAAATACAGAGTAGAACACACTCCCTCGTAAGATAGCCAAAATACAGAGTAGAACACACTCCCTCGTAAGATAGCCAAAATACAGAGTAGAACACACTCCCTCGTAAGATAGCCAAAATACAGAGTAGAACACACTCCCTCGTAAGATAGCCAAAATACAGAGTAGAACACACTCCCTCGTAAGATAGCCAAAATACAGAGTAGAACACACTCCCTCGTAAGATAGCCAAAATACAGAGTAGAACACACTCCCTCGTAAGATAGCCAAAATACAGAGTAGAACACACTCCCTCGTAAGATAGCCAAAATACAGAGTAAAATATACAAATATACAGTCGTTACTTATTCTTTGAGACCCTTGAACGGTGGGTCTATCACCAGTCAACTGCGTATACGCTTTAGACTCTGGTCAATCTGAAGCGCACTCCTTTCTTTACGCGCACCACCCTCGAGGAGGGATACAATACTATCAAATCTCTGAAATGCAGTCTACTTATATACTTGTAAGGGACTACTAAACCCTTCAAGCAGAAGCGTTAACATAAAGTGGGAACCCCACTCTTACCTTCACTCAGTGGGCCCAACTGGGAAATGGAATGCCGTGGATCAACTCGGCAACGCCGTCGCGCCTGATCCCCACAGGCAATTTGGCCTTGATGCTGCTGAGGAAGTACGCGGCGACTTTCAACACGCACCCTCGCTAGCGGGTTCCCGAACGAAGTCGACTTGCGCTTAACTTGGTAAAACTAACTCTGTTTATCACTCTTATACTTCGGTTATCTTCTTTCTAAATCATTCTGGTAATATATTGTGTTCTGTATACCTTTGCGGGAATTCACTTGGCCTTTGTTTAATGTGGATGCACTTCGCTGTCGTCCACGTTGGACCTCCGCGCCTTTGGGCCGTCTCTTTTGCTCTAAAACCGGTCCTCTCTCCACAGAATTCTTGGTCTCACATACCACTCAAAGTCATATGACGTCTAGGTTTGTTGTTCTAGTGTCGGGATGGCTTGGTAGTACTCTTGGTAATCGAAAATCTCTGAAACCACGCTCAAAATGACTGGAACGAGGCCTGAATTTTCTGGGATGAGGCTCGTTTCAGACTATTGAAGATCTGGATCATTGGTTTATAACTCCATTCGCATTCCATCATAATCGTAACATATCCAGACAGTATTCTTGAACACGGGATATTTCACACAGTATAGTTCTTGACTTTCTTGTGCTATCTTGCCGTGTATTTTGAGTTCTTGCGGTCTGGGGTGGTGATATTTGGTGCCTTAAACCAAGGCAATACATGTTGTCTGCAGCGATACGTTCACGCGGACAATTTAAGCTTCTTCTTGGCAACCTGTGTTCAGGACGGGGACGGTCCTAGACCGATAACACGTGCGTTCCAGAGTGTACATCACTAAAATGCGTGCTTCCGGAACCTAAGGGCCCATCGTTGGCTCTCCACACACTCACCACTCACATCCGACTTTCTTTCCACAGTTGGCACACCGTCTGCCCCACCTCCACCAATCAAGATATCTGGATTTCCATTGTCGCACTCCAAATTCAGGCTATCCTGAAAATTGGGAAACTGCCGTATCACACTGGAATGGGCACATATGCTTGGAGCCACATCAACAACGGCCGCTATGGATTGCGCTGCAGGAAATGGGCGGCTTGATACTGTTGAGGTAGGACGGAAGGGTGTATTGTCGATGCCATGGTTCTGCGGCGGCAAGCGGGCACCTCCACATCGTCGAATGGTTTGCTGCATTTGGTGACTAAATAGCACGTATATAGCGCGACCACCTGCTAGCGAATAGCGTCTGATTGAAACCAAATATAACACGCGCCCAGCATTGAAAACGAAATTTGAATAGGAGTAGGATGTATACTCCAAACCCATTTTTGTTTGGCTATTCAAAGGCCTAACCATGGCTTAGCACGTGAAGAAGGCACCGACCTCTAAAGTGTCGCTAGCGTATAGAGCCGCAGGGAAACCCAACATTCCTCCGATTGGTGGACACTAACCGTGACAACGAGCGGTAATGGTATTAATCGGTACAACATCTCCGAACAGACTAAATGTATTGATTTTGCTTGTCTCCAAACACCCATGTCAATCTTGCGCTGCATACCTGGTAAGAGAGCACCACCTCCGCACAACATTCACATCTTCAAAATGGTTGATAAATTTCGCACTTATCGTTCGTGCGACATCCGCCCCTTTCAATTGGCTAATAGATTTCGCACGTAACTGAGGTGGACGACACTGGCGACATCACGGTAATTTATCAAGATGGTCGAGTATTAGATTTCAGTAAATAGTGTTGATCTAACATAATACCCCCTCTTATTATGATCGATCTGATTTAACGGGATATGTTATTTTGCAATATGGGACCCCCGCTGTCATCGCTCCTTAGCTCTGAAATAAATCAGAGAATTTTATGTGACGATAAGCTGTATAAGCGAATAAAATACAGGTTTTACATCATAAGTGGTTAGGAGTTTCACCAGTAAACACTTCCTAAATAGGATTAGTATCCGGTATACTGTATCCCTGTCACAGGCTTCGTCTAGCTCGTACTCCAGTGACTTCTACTCCGTTTAACGTCTAACGTGCTCCCTAACTTCGGCACATACGAGACCAAATATAATTATTTATGAAACCATGATCTGTTGTGACGATATCGTGTCCCCTCGGTAGTGCCTACAGTGTATACTACTTCTAGTACACTTATATTTCCAGAATATTTCTCTTCCAACGAACCCCAGTACCGTACCGTTCTTGAAGTCGTCGTTTTGAACGAACGATCTACTGGGATATCCTTTTCTGGCCAACTGCTGCGAGGACGATAAGGTGGGCACCCACTAATGCATATACTGCGTATTTACGAATTTATAACGCGAACAAGACAACGAGCACTTCATGGGTAGGTGACATTTGATTTCGAGTTATCCATTCGAATCTGAGAATATCTTTCACCTATTGGAAATCTACTTTAGTTCGCACGTGGTAATACCAATAATGATACTTGTCACGGAGCTCGCCTTTGACAACATCAGGGAGTTTGCCAGGAGTGTAATGTTTCGCCCACCTCCAGAACCTCTTGGCGACTTTCGTACCACTCGCCATCTCTTCGATCTTCTTCGCGTCAAACATGTTGGCTCCTCCTGCTCTTTCTTCTTCTTTATCGTTTCCCTTTTCATCTTCAGCGTCGTAACGTAAAAACCTCTTTTCTCCGGAAGATAACCCCGTAGCAACGAGATCCGGTGCTGTCATTGTCGAGACCTCCACAGGGTTGTCAGAGACTGTAACCATGCTGCCGCTCGCGAGTAGGGTGGTAGCAGCTACTAACAGGAGAGTATACGAGAGACGCATTGTTGATCGGCGGTTGTTCTTACTCCGGTCGCTGGTGTTGGGCAAATTGCGGAATGAGACTGTGAGGGGGAGCGAAAGTCGTTGGATTATTTTTTGTACTCGATACTTGCTTGTATTAAAATATTATAATACCTACTGTACATGTAGTGCACATGAACTAGCAACCCAGAACCAGGTAACGACAATCATATGGGATAACAGAATGATCGGACTCACAAGAAAAATGAGTGACATACATTGCGCTCATGGTACCATACATACAGTATACAAAATTTACTCGAGGCAAACGCTCCAAATACAATACTTGTAAACTGTAGTGTCGACAGTATTTAAAGTATAGTGTAATCGGAGCTAAAATGAAAGCTTCGAGAACCGTTTTACAAAAGTTAAGGGTTAATGTTGAAATGCAGAGGTCAGCAAATATACAGCAAATATTGGATTTTCAAGCAACTAGGGCTGCGCGAAACCTGCGATAAAATTAGAAATCTCAGCGACAGTTTCCACCATGTTTTTCGGCAAATCTGTTTCTTAAACTACGTAAATATATCTACTAGCCATCGTTAGATCATTTCGTAAGCATTATGCTGTAGTAAAAGGTAGCACTTATGTATGACGTTTGAGCTCGAAAGTAAGCTGCGAAGTGAGTAGATTTAGCGAAACTGTTATTCAGTCCTCTCCCTAGTAATATCTGTCTCACAGGGGGTGGCTTGCTGGAAGCCTCGTCACGGCGTTGTTGCCTCTAGTAAACAGGTTTCAGCACCTCGTGTAGAATGTGCTGCAACTTCATGGCTGGTCGTTGTTGGTGGAAGAGCTTGGCGGTAAGAGCTGTAAATTAAAGGCGCTGCACCATCCATTGGAGCTTGATTATGACGTGCGGTGTTGATGCAGATGATTATGTAGATGCAGTGTTGCTGGGGCTAGTCGTCGGTCGTCAATGTGTCGGCCACAGTGTCGGCTGGCGCTCGTGCTGCAGTCGTGGTCGTATGGCACAATACTCCCATTACGATAGCAGTCGGATTGGTTTGGTCAAAAGCCGCACATGACACTGTCCAGTACACATTATCTAATTTCCGACGCCTTGTCAGCCATGAGCGAAGTGAAATTGGCGATGCAAACGAGTAGCTCACCGACTAGAACGGTGTAAAAGGCACCTCGATCTCCCTAACTCGATCCCCATAGGTTATCCCATTTGTGAGCTGTCGACTTCTGAGTCGATCTTGGCCGGGCTTTGTCAGTGTCTTATCCTCCATGATAATTGTTGGCAGTACATGCATCATAGCTGAGTCGGCACACGCAACTCCAGTTAGACTAGGTATTGTAAGCATGTACGTGCAGTGTACCCATGGACACGAACTGTACCAACCCTTCCGCTCAGATATCACAGTCTCATTCCACAATTTACTCAACCCGTCGGACCACCCTTCGGATCAAGAATAATCCACGTTCACCAATGCAACTCTCCTTGGCTGTTCTTCTAGTTGCAACCACCTTCTTTGCAAGCGGCAGTGAGGCCATAGTCTCCGGTCATGTCACGGAGATCTCGACAATAGCATCACCGGATCTAACTGCAACGGGACCAACTGTCGGTGAGAAGGGAACATTGCGCTATCGAGTTGAGACTGACGAGGATGAGAAAAATGACAACGATGAAGAAAGAAAAAATGGTGCAAACATGTTTTCTGCGGACAAGCTCAAATTAATGGTGGGGGCAGTTAACAGAGCCGAGAGGGGAGATAACGGGGGTATCGCGGGTCTGTATAGGAGATTCTCGAGATGGCATCGAAAAAGCTATAACAGTTACAATCTCCCTTCCATTTTAATGGATCCAAAGTACGACAAGCTCCGTCAGAAGTATCACTTCTGGTTATACAATTGAGGACAACGTAGGAGTCTTCGGGTAGAGGCATTCGGTCATGGTATCCTTCCCACTAACTTTGAATACAATATCATCATCGAGTTCTTAGTTGCAAGCGTGAAAGTAAGTATTATAGATTCTAAAGTTGCTGTCAATAGGCACAGTTCACACTAATGCTGTCTAGAACTGTTTACACCTACTCTTACTTCGAATCAACAGCTAGCGAAGAGTCTGGAGAGGGTTAGCACGTTATGCAGCTTTGGATAGATGAAGTCCTACAAACGCATATTCACGTAGAAAATTGGGTATATGAGCGTGCATCCAACACCCTGAAGCGATGTGTAAACTGGTACTTCGAAGTATCTGTCCAATGCGGACCGTGAAGCCTGAGTTCCAGCAAGTACCCGCACGAAGTCCAGTTCTTCGATGTATCACCATCGTCTTTACGTTGTCAATGGACACCTGACAGCACTGCATTGTGCTTCACGCAACTAAGCCTCGCAGTCGCTGGACCTATTATTTGTCGCACTGTTGCAGGCACACCACGTAGGGCTTTGTAATTGATTTCATCACAGACGCCATCGAAGCTACGATATGAACGTGGGACTGCATGTTGTCGACGCACGTGCCGCCAATAGATAGTGATTCAAGTTTCACGCACGTGTTGGCGCAGTGGGTGTACTAACTACAGGAGCAAGCGCAGTACACTCACAAGCTACTTGTTCGCCTGTATACTAGTGGTGTTCCTGAAGCCCTGTCACGGACGTTGCTGACAATGTCAATGGAAACGTTGCGGCTAATAGGTAGTGGGAAAGTATACGAACGAGTTGTTCCCTTGTATTTGTGGTTTGTGGGATCCCTATTTTCAACACCAACTAAAGTAACCGAATTAATACACAAAACTAGTTGATCATCTATCAATGAGAGCATTCTTATTTGGTTTTCTGGACGACCAACATTGATATCGATTAGGATACCGAAATGATGACCATCGTGAATGAACTTTTTCATATTGGACCTCCCCGTAACTCGAATGTTGGGGTTCTTTATTCAAATCAACGAAACAGAATCATTCATGTCATTAATTGATTCATTTAGCGGCAACTAGGTTAACCATCCAAAGTTTTAGAGTTCAAACTGAATTTGGCAGTTGTTTAAAAAGTTGCCACATGAACAACAGAGCCAAATTGTTACTACGGTATTGCAAACAACCAAACGCAATGAAACATTCGTAACTGCGTGCTCCTACTTTTTACTTTGGATCGTATCTGTCGTACGTCACTGTCAGTACTTGACTTTTCTTGATGGTCTCTTGCAGATGTGGGAATCGTAGCCTCTCGGACCAGTTCCCATCAAGTTCGATGGGGTATTGCGTGGCTGGAACCCAGTGGAGATGAAACCCAGTGGAGACGAATAACACCGCATCCTTATCACATCCAGGTGAGACTATTTTCGAACTTGAAGTGGTTAGACTATGAACACCCAATTGAGTAAAAACAATAAAAGGTCTAACTTTCCGAACTTAGACTAATTATGAACACAAATGATTTCTGCATACAGACATTACTGAAAGTGCCTCACTTTCCATCCTTCCGTGTCGGACCTTGTTTCCTACGTCTGGGACCCGCCGCCGAAATGTGTGTGACGATTGGAAGCCATTTCTGATCAACTGAGGCGCTACCCATGCGGAGCTCGGCTATACGCCGCATCAATAATGCCGTGCGCAGATTGGATATGGCCCTCGTTAAGGACGTACTGAATCCTCCAGACGGCAGCGATGGGGCCCCGTTCGAGCTGTGTGCGGTGACCCGAGACGACTGGAAGCGCTATGTCCAGTCCGAGCTGCAAGAAATGGGGTCATGCTGGATGACGTGGTGGGACGACAGGGTCTTCATTGTCGAGTTGCCGGAGGGTTTGCACGAAGACCTTGTTGACGGCGTCAGAGAGGCGATTATCGAGGCAACCGGGACTCGTAGAACCCACTTGATGCATCGTGGAAAGCAACATTTCGTCTACAATCCGACGTTGCCGGAAGACATAAATGATCTACTCGGCCACCTCGAGCCAGACTCCAGC
>NBNE01001808.1:0-10902 GCA_002215365.1 Phytophthora megakarya | reverse complement strand
TGACCGGATATGTTGTGCTTCCTCTGGTCCAAATATTCCTTGTTGAATTCCTGATGTCAGTGAAGTCACTGAGAACGGCACCTGCATCAGCAAAGCGTTTGCTGCATTGGTCATCGCTATAGAAGCGTCAGGAAAAGGTAAATTCGCTGAGTGTTGTCGTCCCGGTGACAGGATTAATGGAATTTCAAGCTCCAAAAGAGAAGAAGAGGAAGTCAGCGAGGTGTTCGGCTCTTGAGTTGAGGAATTCTGGTGATGACCCGCCTTTCGCTGTCGGTGTTCCTTTTTCAGTCTACGTTGGTGCTTTGCAATCACTTCTCGAGCAATTCGTTCGAAGATATCCTTTTGATCTCCACCAGCAGCATGATCATGTCGTACGTACTTCCACGCTGATGCTGAGGAATAGCTCTGCTCTGCGGTTGTCAATATGTGTCCGACACAGGATGCTGTGTGGTCCCATATTTTGACCACGCCTTCAGCACCTAACGAAAGCAATTCACCTGGCCAATGCACATTTTGCACAGTCAACACTCCTGTCCGATGTGCCATCCAAGAATTCGTGGAAAACACCACAGGAAGTGCTGCATTTCGGTTCACGGGCATTCGACGATTTTCAGTTCCGCCTTCCAACGTTTGAATTTCATCATTTGCAGCCGATGATCGTCGTAGGATGGCTGAACGCCTGGGTTGGCCATCTGCCTGAGCTTTAACAGTAAGAACACGAAGGTTCCAAGCGAATATATGCCCAGTTTCAAGTCCAACGTAGAGCTTTTCAGGGTGCGTCGTTGAGCGCGATTCTTGTGAAATGTTGGTGGAACAAATGGATGTGATCCCGTCGTACTCAACTTTGCTTGTAACGGGACTCGATGGTATTTGTTCTTGCATTACAAGGCGAATTAGAGGTTGTACATTGCTGTTGCGACTTCCGCTCAATGGCCAAACAAAGATGGCACCAGAAACATCCCCTGATACAAGTAACCCGGGCATGGTAGCTGGAAAATGCAAAACTCGAATCTCTCGAGTATGCACGTTAGCACAGCGATACAAGAATGTGATCCGACGAAGATCATACACTTGCACTCCACCACCATCGTCCGCTGTTGCAACAAACCTCGTGGTTTGAAGACCGTTCAAAAATGATGGTGGCGAGCAAGCGCAGCAAGTTATACTCGAATTATGAGCCTTTTCCACGTAGTGCATCACTTCGAGCTTCGACTTGCCGGGTGGTGATTCCAGCACGCATATCTTACGATCATCTCCCGTCGATATCAAGCACTACAGACCACTCAAAACACACAATTAACCCGTCAAGAATCTTGGGTACCAATACCGAGAACAATGTCGCAAGAACGTACGCTGGCATGAGAACAAAACACGAGGGAGGTAACAACTCCCTCGTGCGCTATCGTTTTCTAGCAACGATAATATTCACTTCTTACAATAGAGAATTTAGGATTATAAACAAAATTCTTACCTGCAGCATTACACCTGTTACGGGGTTGTACAACCGGATCGCGCCGTCCTAACACAAAGCGCAATCAGGTAACATTGTTAGTTGTAGCGTATTGATTTGTGGTGTCCATGTCCATTCATACGCTGGTGGCAACGAAAAGTTTCCTCTCACGAGGGCTATCAAACGTGATAGCACATACTTCTGCATCGTGAATTGAAACAGGTTCCTCGACTTTTGCTCCAGAGTTTGCATTCCACACAGTAATGCGGTTCTCAACTACTCCAACAAATGCGTTGGCAACAGCATTGTAAACGACGAAACGAGTGGGGGCTGTGCCAGTCGAGTCATCTACGGTTGGATCAATTTGTGATCCTACCGATTGTGTGAAAGCACTGAAGCGATACAATCGCAAATTCCCAGTAATGATATCGCATGCCGGACTTTCCGGCGTTTGACGAGGTCCTGGCTGTTCTTGTTGCTTATCAGAACCAGTTCCGCTTGATGATGTTATAAACATCCGAAAGCGACAGAGGTTTGGAGTGTGCAGTTCAAATGTCTGCAACATCGTCGATAGACGAGTTCCTGAAAAACCCTTGGCACAACGTGTGATATCCCAAAGCTTAAAGTGGCCACTTTGATCGCCTGTCACTGCAAGACAGGGCCCGGTTGCTGAAGTTGACACGAACTTGGCACCCATAAGACAATAGTGATGACCACCGAGCTTTGTTTTGAGAACTCGTCCAGGAATTCCCCAGCAATATGCTTGGTACTCAAACCCGGAGCTTAGCAACAAATTATTGGACGAATCTAGTGTCAAAACAGCTTGCTGGTGTCCTCGAAGTACAAATGACACTGTTAATACAGCTGATGGACCGCCGAGAGCTGAATTGGTGCCTGCCACGGTCTCCCAGATAGTGATCGTGTGGTCAAATGAAGCTGTCGCGACGTACGGAGTCTCGGGTAAATCCAAACAGACAGCTACCCTCTCTGTGTGACTACGCGGAAGTAGCATAGGTGGAGGCGGCGGTGCAGCTCCAGCATGCATAGGCACCTCAAGATCCCAAAGCTGCACTTGTTCAGTCGACCCACCAGCAACAAATAATCGCTTGAGAGGTAGAGGACACCACCTCACGAAGAGTGCAGGAAAACGGCCAACAAGCTTCCCATTGAAAACGTACGAGCCTACGGTGGCGTCGATAACAGACCACAGCGAAATACACAAATCACTGCTGGCAATGGCCAATGCGTTTCGAGATGGCACGTGCTCAGCGTCCAAAACTTCCAAAGATTCCAGTACGTCTTGCTGCTTCTCGCCCACCTTCTTTTCTGCGGCTAGCTTTTCACTGCAGTTGAGTTCATGAAGGAAGTTCATATCCATATCGAATATCTACACGCAGTATTAATAATAATCAATAGATCATAACTTGATGCAGGTACGAAGAGGATATCCAGATACTAGGATTCATCACTTACAAGAATCCGCGGAGACTTGTGTTCAATTACTGCAACCCGTTTTAGGTGAGGAAAAGTCTTGAGTTTGTTTACCTGGTACGGAAAAGTGCTGTACGATGCAGTCAATAGTAGTTTGTAAAGTAAGACACAGAAAGCTTAGAACTCACCGTGTTGCGGCACTAGTACTCAGAGGTTCTTGACGATAGATTACTAGATTTCGTGGCTGAGCGGCGCGCTGACCTCCATTGTTTTGCTCTTCTTGATCGTGATCGTCATCTTGGGGTATTCTTGAGGATACGAATCCCAATGCAACACAAAACGACGTGAACTCTTCCCAGTCCACGACTGCATCACCATTGATATCAATTTGTTCAAACATTTCAAACAGTAAACTGACGAGCGTAGTAGCTCGACCAGTATGTTGTAGCAAACCCGGCCGAGTACTCATCAACTCCCATAGCAATAACCTTGCAAATTCTACTTTTCGTAGCCCATCATCAGGAAAATAGCGTTCAATGCCCAGAAAATCGTTGCAACTTAGAGCAGAACAAATTCCAGCAACACTTGACAACGAATTACGATTGGGGATCTTGATGTCCGGCATGACATCAAGCAGGAAAATTTGCATCGCTTCAATCAGAGAAGGTGTCACTACACTCCGTACAACGACGTTGCTACGATCTTCGGTAGCAGCATGGAATGCCCAGTCGTTGTGATCACCATGACGTCGAAAGAACTTACACAATATCACCACGTTAGATTGTTTGCCAATGTGCCTCCGTCGAGCTTTGGGATCGTGAGAAGTTTCAAGTAGTCGAGAACGTTCGCTGGCATCATTGAAAACGAATCTCTTGCCACCTGCCGCAAGAGCTTGTGCTTGAGATTCGGCTTGTGCACTATCAACCGCATGGATATCACAAGTGAGAGAAAACGCATTGAGTTGTGGTGCGCGAGCGATTTCGTCCTCTAAATACGTGACAAGACAGCCCACGGCTTCGACGTGCGAATGCAACTTGGCCATTGAAAATCGTACAACGTCCCGCTCGTCGGCTTCTTTCAATTTGGCTCGTGTCACTCGTAAATTGTCTTCTCCAATATACGCGACAACAGAGCTAGAGGCATGATAACTTGCTATCGATGTGTCTTGAGTCGTAGCACAGCGGATTACTTGCAAAACTCCGCCCTGAAAATTATCATCATCAATCACTTTCGATTTATGCAATACGATGAACCACTTACCTGCGCGTTGAATAACAAAAAGACCATCTCGTTAATCCACGGCACGTGTTCGTCTTCTTCTCTTCGAAGTCTCTTTACAAACAATCCAAACCGCTGTCATATTTCATTTCGTTCATTCTTACAAGTTTCAATATTCCGTACAAACACAACATGAGGCTGCGACTCTGGCAATGACGTCACATCTTCGTCTTTTAATGCATCAGCGGAGATGCCACCATTGCTCTCAAAATCCATTTCAGCTTTTTCTTGTCACCTTGAAACGACACCAAAACAGTACTGTCGTTTTAGTGAGCTTAGTGCACGCCTTTTCAAGAACAACAAGCCCCCCATGGCTTTGCGTCAAGAAGACTCTGATGAGACCCTCTTTCGTCTCTTTCGACGGTCTTCTGGGTGTTTGGGACGATTGGAACGTCTTTCTCAGACCAAAATGCGAAAACACAGGAACGAACTCCAAACACTCGCTGTGACGAATCCTCACGGTTTGGCACGAGAATTAACAGCAACAGAGCAAGCACTTCACCCTCATATCAAGAAAATCTCAGCTCAGATGGCCACATTTGTCATCTCACCACGAAATAATAATCAAGAAATGCACTACCCGGCAAGGGACGAGCTAGAGGAGATTTTTCGGGAACTTCACAATCTGTACGAGTGGGGCGCTGAAGCTACACTCAGTTTGAGAGAACAAGAGTACGTCAAATTACTCACTCAGGCAACAGTGAAAGCACTCACTCAAGGGTGTTTAAGTGGCGATAGAGGAGATCTAGATGCAGCAGGTGTGAGAGTTATACTGCTGGAAGTGGCAGTTCGACCCACTGCTCATTGGCGACGACTGGCATTTACGCTGTTCCTGGACACGAGTATTGCTTCACTCACAGCAATTCTATCAACACTAGAAGACTCATCAGTTTCTCGAGTACAACACTTAGAGGTGAATCTGTTCAAACTACTTCGAGAAATGTTGAGCAAGGCGGTGGTGGTGTCTTCGACGTCTTTAGCTTCGGAGCTAATTCCCAACATTCAAGACAAACATCACGATATTGACTGGGTTGATCAAGCGGTAGGATGCTTAGAGTTATTTGTCATGAAAGCGAACGGAAAATACTCTTCGGATCATTTGCGGTTGTTGGATGAACATACTCTTCTTTTTCTCGTCGCGGAAGTCAGCAATCGAGGTTGCTTTGACATGGAATTGCAATTGAAAGCAATGGAGCTGGTTGTGGCGACAATGTATGCTTTCAAAGTCGTTCCTGTCGCGAAATCGATGGGTCCAGAATGGCAACAACTGACCATAGATCACAAAGTTTGGAATTGTGGTCTATCAGTTGCAGCAGTCGAACAGTACATCAGCCTTGACCTATTGCTTTACCACTTTTACAACTCCCCCATTGCTCGTTTGCAGCGTTTGGCTTGCATGGTTCTAGTGGATTTGGTTTGTGAGCAACTTCGACGCACAGGAAGTCGCGAAGGAATCAACTCTGTTGGTCTTGATCAAATTTGGAGAACGTTTCTTGAATGGGAAGACCCGTCCTTGAGAATGAGGCAGGCTCTGTTGTCTCCATACGTGTCTTGCGCTCGAGTTGTGAAGCAGTTGGCGCCAAGCTGCCCACTTGTATCAGAGAAGAATTTGAGTGCGTTTGTAAACCAGTTTCGACTGCTCACGCAAGTCGATGTTTACTTTGGAGTCAACCCGAATCTCGACAAATCTATCCAAGTAGCCAAGAAGCAAAGCAACACTAACATTTCAGAAGATCTGCTTGATCAAGTTTTAAAGCTACTTTGCTCAAATCGCGCTGTTGAGCGCTTTCGAGGCGAACGGTGGCTTGCAGAGCTTCTGACTTATGGCCAAGATGACGATGCATTTTCGTCATATGACAGTAAAGGAACTACGACAGTAGGTTCTGTAAACAAGCACACCGAAATCGTGTTAGTTCACCCGAAATCTACTTCTACAGCCATCAAGACCTCTGCTGACGAGGAACTCGAAGAAACTTTATGCTACGATGAGAATGGTGAGATCAGCGTAGCTGCACAAGCTAAATTCTGGGAGTTAGCTTCTCCAACAACTTCACTAGCACTTCGTGTGTGTTTTACAAGAGTTTTGACTCTGTTCGTGAAACGAAAGCTGCAACTCCGTGTGAGTATAATTGTTGTGTAGATGATCTGTTGACATTGACGATTTTAATGAGTTTGTTGGTGCTAACTACAGTCAGGAAAACCAGATAGTTCGACTGTTGAAGAAATTAACACGTGCTTGCAGGTCCTTCTCGAGCACAAAGAGAGTGAGCCAGCTGTCTTGATTCCCGTGATGCTGCTCATTTTGGACATTTGCCAATGTGAGTTATCGTACAACGACAAGCGGTGGAAGCATCGTGACTCCACAACCTTCTTTTCCTTGTCTACCAATCAAACTGCTGCAGCGTGCGATCATGTTGCCGGGTTGGATTCGCTAGCGTCGCGGGTGTTGAATGGGAATGTAGCACTGGACAAAGAACTTTTGCGGCAATTGGAAGCGGAATTTTTCCTGCACGTTTTGATGGTGTTGCACGGGAAATCCGACGTACACTCCTCGATCGAATGTCGTCGTGTCTGTCGTCGTGTCTGCTGTGGAGTGAACACATCATTGGTTGGAGATGTTACAGCGTGTACAGCGCTAATTCTCACGCACATTTTTTCGGACAACCACGCTGCTCTCGACAAACTGGGAGGTCTGGCAGTCTTGAACCCATTTCTCCAAGCGTGCGACACCCGAATTGCGGTGTAAGTACGACATTACTCATGCTGAAGAAGTACTCACAGTTGTTTGCGTCAGATTCATGGCCAAACTCATCAGTGAGCTGGTAAAAGAAGGCGATCAAGCTCAGTATTCCGCGTTCCTCCGCGAGCTGTATATTGCTTGCGTCGAAGAAGACGATGAGAGCGCATTGTTGAACTCGTACCTTCACACACAGACACTGCTCCACGATGTCGGTGGCTCTATTGCAGCCTAATCGTGTTGAAGTAGGTATGTAGCCATCTTCACAAGATCCCGTTGCGCAACTTGCAGATTCGCTATCTCTTTGTGCCCTGATGTTTCACACTTGTCCCTAAATAGACTAAATAGTCAAAAACAAACTAGTGGCCACTTATTAGGCCTATTTAGTCCTACTTCGACTAATTAGTGTTCCAAGCCCGTGTGTGATTACGTGATTCGACGTTGAAATCATATATACGCGTCACGGCACAATTCCCCCTCACAAGACAAGAATTCAGCTCACCAACACCTCGTCGACGAATCTACATGACCAATGCCGCCCAAAGGAAAGACACCATCTCCGATCTGGAGTCTTTTCACTGTTGTGACAGCAAAGGACGACAAAAAGAAGCACCCAGATGTCTCCTGTCCCCACTGCAACAGAGTGTTCCGAAGTGCTCAAGTTTCAAAGTATTTAGTGCCCATATATCTGCTTGTCGTTTCCCCGAAACTATCAAGCAACGCTACGCTCCTTGTACACCTACATCCACACTTAAGAAGTCCCGAAAACGCCGTTCCATGGAGACCACGCGATCTCCGTCAACCGCACGCAAGACTCCTCCAAAATTCTCAACGTGTACACGAATATAGCCAAACGCAACTTGAGCTCGACTTGGCAATGACATTTTACGCTACGGGAACTTCTTTTCGAGTGCTCGAGGATCCAAAGATGAAGCACTTGTTTAAACACCTTCGACCCGACTTCAAGTTGCCTAGTCGCTACAAGCTTGCCGGACCGCTTCTAGATGCCACGTACAGTCGAGAAAAACAAACCGTGATCAAAGCGATCCAAAATGAACCGCATCTGACTGTTGTATCTGATGGCTGGGCAAAACCGAATAAGCAGAGCCTTGTGAACTTCATGATCACTTTCCCCCGTATGGAACCAGTGTTTTGGTGTTCAATTGCAACTGGCGACAACCAGCACACTGGAGAGTATATGACGGCACTGATTGAGGAGGTTATCTGTGAAATCGAAGCAATCCGCTGTCACTGGTGTAGTTACAGACAACGCAAAGAATATGCGAAGTGCCTGGAGTATACTGCAGCACACACGACCAAAATTATTCTGCAATGGATGTGGCTCGCACATGATGAATTTAATTGTGAAATACGTACTTGAATTAGGACTTGCAAAAGATGTACTCACAAGTACCACCTGGCTTTCAAAGTACATTCTGGACCGGTATATTCTTCTGGACCACTTCTAGAAGTACCAGAAAGGATTGCGTCAGGAACATCGGCGTAGACTATGCTTACCAGTTCCCACCCGCAAAACAAGCGTGTCATTCAATCCGTGTTGGAAGACAGTGCATTGGATACCATGTATAAGGATAAAAAGCGACGCGACAAACTAGCTAAAGCAAGAGAGCTGGTGACTGATGTGAACTTCTGGGAGAAACTTGATACAGCTCTTTCGTTGCTTAGCCCGATCAATAAAGCTCTGGCACAATTCAAAAATGATGACAGCTTTGTTTCAGCTGTGTTTCATCAGTTTACACTTTTGTCTCAGAACGAAGCATACCACAAAGAACTGGACAACAGTGTGCACCAGCTTCGTTTTCTTCAGCAAGAAATACTTGGCATTATAGCTAACCGAGAAGCGGAGTTTATGACGCCTTCTATGAAGGTTGGTTATCTGTTTGATCCAAATCTAGACACGAGCGGCTTGTCTGACGAGGAGTTTGATCAAACTGTTGCGAATGCTACAGCTATGATTACAGCGGGTCCAGAAATGTACGAGAAGGTATCGAAGCAGATTTCTGACTTTGCGGCAGACAAAAATGCTTGGAGTGAGGAGACGAAGAGACTGTACAAGCCGTACACACCGCTGAGTTGGCGGTCAACACGACAAACAACATATCAACTGATCGCCCCACTTGCAAAACGTTTGTTTTGCATTCCAACCTCTTCAGCAGCAAGTGAGCGCTCCTGGTCTATCCACGGGTTTATTCATTCAAAACGAAGAAACCGGTTAAATGCAACACGCGCAAAAAAACTCGTCTTTGTATACACGAATCACAAAGGAGTCGATCATGTGCTGTATGATTCTTATCCTGATGCGCCACGAGACGATTTCGACGACGTCTTGAGTTTAGAGTGCCCTCAGGTGACACTCTCCCAAGTTGGAGGTTGGGAGTCTCAACCTCTAATTTGTGCTGCTTAAGACTCCTATGGCAGCATAAAACAAAAACGTTAATAAGAATGTGGTGTCGACTTGTAGTATGAAGCTGTCTAATACAAACTGTAGGTTTCCTTGTGCTGATACGAATCCACCGTCGGCGGCACTAAACGCGAGTTTACTCTGCTTGCAGCGGTTACTACACCTTTCTTCATCTCCACGCAGAACACGGCGGATATTATCGCCGTTGTCACGAAGAACGGCGCGCAGATAATTCGCTGGATAATTTTGCTCGACATGAAGACGATGCCAACAACAGTATCGTGGTCGCCGGTTCTGAAGTATCACGACTTGGAACTCACGGGTTACGCCTTCAACGACACCTTCGAATACTACGCTCAATGGGAATCAGATTACTCGAGGCAGTTGTCCGGTCTCATCTTGGGCTACGACTACGTCGTCGTGTGCAAAACCAACTTGGCTGTCAAGTGCTCGTCCTGCACATGTGACGATTGTCTAACCATTGCATAGATTTGTTCTCAATACACCAACGGTGCAGCCGCTGTTGAAGTAAACAATGTCACATGCAGATTTGTCGAGTCCACCGAAGTTGTCAAATACGTGCCGAATCGACAAACTATGACGTGGTCGGTAACCTCGATCACAAGATTTTCGTGGATTCCGCTTCGCCACATGACCACCACCAAGGAGCTGAACGAGTTT
The DNA here is from genome assembly GCA_002215365.1 of Phytophthora megakarya. NCBI lineage: Eukaryota > Oomycota > Peronosporomycetes > Peronosporales > Peronosporaceae > Phytophthora > Phytophthora megakarya. The sequence goes on along the minus strand of NBNE01001808.1, from coordinate 903 downwards.
GGCCTCCACAAGAGCATCGGGTCGGACCACATCCACGCCACCGACATGACCATGCAGAACTACTCCCAACCACCAGAGCCACTGGAACCCGGCGCAGTCGCTCTCCGACAGGCTGGAGAGCGAGTGAATTCCCGGTATTGCAGACAGTGGTATGCGGCCGATCACCCAGATGATACGCGTCATGGCAGGCCGCATCATCATCGACGGCAGCGACGAGAACAAGCCCGTGTGACGCGTTGTATTTGGAGGAAAATTCCCAGCCACTTATTCCACCTAAATTGGTCCAGGGTTGTGCCAGAAATTGTGGGGTGTGACTATTGATATTTGTTGATGATCTATTCGGAGAATTACGGTGGATATATTTCCGGTATCCAAAAGATGGGTACACGAAAGAGGATGGATTGGTGGAAAAGGAAGTGGTATGAATACACCAAGTTACGTGTGGAGTGATGGTAATACTGGACTAACACTATGCCGATGAGCAGTGACGGGTGTCGAGAAGTGACTTTTGGATATCGGGTATCGTAATCAATTGATGCGTGGATCTGAGTCGGGGGTTCGAAACTCTGACTATAGCTCAGACTATATATTAATGACCGACAAGTGCGACCGACCGGATATGTTACGCACTTGAAGATTCGAAACTGTTGGACGATTGCGAGCGTCGACCTATACTGAGACCAAGTTTATTTTGCATGTGTTACGATTACAGGAAAGATTGACAGAGAGACTTATTTTAACAGAGAATTCGTTTTGCAACCTAAAGCACAAGCGCCTTCAGGCCGTCTTTGTTTGTGGGCGGTAGTCGTGTGTCAGCGGAGCAGCAAGGAGTCGACGTTCGGGTAGCGTACCTGAATGACCCCAAGTGGAGTCTTGTGTGTGGGCGTATCGACAGAGAGGAAG
>NBNE01001807.1:0-10909 GCA_002215365.1 Phytophthora megakarya | reverse complement strand
GCAGTGAGATGAAGAAATACGGTGTTAGTATAATACTGACAACCCATTTTTTATCGTGTTCGTAGGAAGTGGTGCAACATGTGCGAGTCCGTGAAACCAAGTTTTGGGACTTTTGCGTGGATGCTGATGACGAAATTTTATCGGATCAATTGCTGATGGTTGCCAAATTGTACGTAAGGGCACAACAAAATTTAACTCAGTCTACCCATTTTGGTTCAAACTTGTCCATGGGGAGAGATATCGCGAAGTTCGACCCGAGTGTCAAATCCGGAGTAATACTTGAAGCTCGTTGTGGCGTGGTTCTCCCGTTTAAGCTGGAGGTGGCTACCAATGCATACTGGCGATTCTTCCTGTTCAATCATAGCGGTCATCATTTTGTCAATCATGCCAAGGATCGTTCGGTAAGCAAATACTTGTTGTGTCTTGCATGGGTAAGATATCTCAGAACATTTGCTTGTTTTGTGCGCAGGAAAATTTATTTTCACGAACGTTTAATGTACGAACGGAAGTGGAGGGATCTATGTCTGAAGTTGAGGGAATGTACACGTGCCGAAAATATGCGGGTGAAAGTGAGGTCATATTGGTCTGGTCTGGAGTGTGGAACATCGAAAAATTTGATAACAAGAAGTTTAATGGAATGCAGCTTCACAAGCATGGCTTCATTAAATTGAGTCAAATGCCTCGTGAAGGGCCCTGTACATCAACGGTAGTGGAAACACATTTCGAGACGATACCAGTCTTTCACGATAGCGTCCAGGATCACGCAGATCAAATTAAGGTGCTGATCAGCTCCTTGAGTCAAACACACAACAAATTGAACAAACATTTCTGCCATCTGATGAGCGACCTACTGTTGGAAGAAGACTGGAAATCAAGCAGTGGGCAAGAAAATGTCGGATCACATGGAGATTTTCATTTTCAAACGAACCCGCGCTTTCAGATTTCTTGGGTAGATCGGGTTACACGCACTTCGAATGAAACGGAAACTAGTCGTTGAGGGATACAACAGTACTTAAGTACATAACTACTAGTATACCGCGCGCTCAAACATTGCCTTCCAGTCTTCCTGCACCAGCAGCTCACCCATAACATGGAGAAACATGTCGTTTACTGTGCTGTAACACGACTCGAAACAGTCCATTAACGCCTTGGTCTGTTGTTTTTGATCCATAACATTTTCGAAAAAAACTGGCGTTGTTTTAAAGTGTGATTCCACGACCGTCAGCGTGGAATTTGACGCAGCACCAACACATGGAACTTTCCGCAACTTGATACAGCCCTGTTTATGAAGTTGCATCCCACGGAACTCGACATTCCCAAACTGCAGCACGTCCGATAATCCAGACCATGTCAACACAGCACTATCAGTCTCTATATACCTTCGACACGCGTACTTGCCCTGGATCTTTGAAGTGAAATCTTTGAAATCGGTTTTCACCGAGAAGGACCTCGTGAACGAATTTGTCTACACAGCAATCTCATCAGTTATATCGAACTCAAACTTGCAAAAACAATTCTCTCACCGACAGTTCGTCTGCTTGGTCCACACTCAGTCGCGTACTTTGGTCACAATGGCAAAAGCGCCAGTACGCCTCGACAACCACCTCCAAATTGAATGGTAACAAAAATCCATTGCTTCTATCAAACACAACTCCTGCTTTGACACTCGGATCGAGTCTTGCAACGTCCTTCCCTAGTGACAAATCTGCGTTCAAATACATCGTCCTACTCGGTCCCTCAAGGGTTTGGCGCATCTCTACGTAGATTCTCGCCCCAGTCACCAAAAGTTCAGCAAAAACCTCTTCTTCCACTGCCAAATTCCAAAATTTGAGTTGCCGTTTGCTTTCCAGTAGTTTTGCCATATTTTCACTACTTCCCCAATGATCCAGTAGCTTTTTCAGTTCACCACACAATTGCGCCATTTCACTTTGTGATTGTATGAGGTTTTGTTGTTGCTTCTCCGCTCGCAGTCGCTCCTTGAGTTGCCGTTCAGCAACACCATTCCACAAGTCTTCTCTAATTTTGTGTCTTTTATCACCTAATTGTGCACTTTCATTTTGCAATTGCTGGACACTTGCAGACGATCGTTTGCGTTGGGTAAGAGTCAATTGGAGCTCCAGCAACTGCACTTGGTCCCGGAACTGCGACAGCTCCACATGGATACGACGGACGCGCTTTTTGTTACCAAATTTCGTACACTTGACCGCTTTTGCTGATGAATGTGGGCGCTGAGTGGAATACTTCCTCTGGTGGGCTGATGGCATGGCTTGGCCAAACACGATATGACGTCGGTCGAGACTAAAAACGGGCTATTTTATGGGTGGACTATTTTACGAGACTAAAATTGTATATTGATCGATTAGCCAAATGTTGCCTTCGCCACTTGTAGTTTAGTTGATGGAGACGCTTCGAGTTCAGCAGCGTCAGTTTGTCTTCCATCGTCCCTACCAGGTCTCGCAAGTATGTGAGCTCCAGCTTCTCGCGTCGGACTCGCTTCGGTTTGAGCGTCTTTGGACCTGATGCTCTCAGTGCAATAGTCATGACCACGTCAGTGAAATAGATCTTGTTGCAATTTGGACCAAAGTCGTTTGACATCGAACAGAGAATAGGGTTACGTCCTTGAGTCTGATTACGCTGGTGAAAAATGCGAAAAGATGACGCCGAATGGTACTGTCTTTTCAGTACAACTTGTTGCACTTCAACTGAAGACAGCAAATTCAGTCGGTATTGAGTTTGCACCTTCATCTATCAGCATGCTCTCGATTTCACTATGTAGACCTGGTATCAAGTTGCCCCACATCGTGACACAGATATCTACGTGTCCTCGAGAGAGACTTTTTCCGCTACCAGGAATTACCAAATCTTGACACATGACATCGAAATGGATCGACAGTTGCGTGGTATCGTCCGCGCTTATTGATGGCCATCCTCTCTCCATAACGACCTGCAAAGTTGCGTTGAGCTGATAGCCGACAGACAAGAATGTGGATTTTATCAACGGTTCCGCTAGCATGTTGCAGACAAACACAACTTTATCGTCCTTGACAAACTTGCGTGTAACCTTTTGGACTTGAACTCCACAAATTTCAGCATCTCCTCGAGTCGAAAAGAAGTAACTGGATGCGACGGTATTGTGAGATTTCTTCACGTGATGCTCATGAAATTCCACCATGCTCCCATGCTTACTGCGTTCTGTTGCATTCTCCGTCAAAACTTTCCACAACGCCCGCTCCGAACTGTGAATCTCGAAAGGTAGCAAACTTTTCTGCATCTGTTCGTAGAATACTCCAGTGATGACATTTTTGCTAACCTTGCGCTTTTGCCCTGGACAAGGTAGACTATTGAAACCCTTCTTGGCGAAATAAATCTCCACAATAGTGAACATGTTTTCGATGTGTCGAAGCATTTGAGCAAAAATTTGGGAATCATCGATCGTAGGAGGAGTGATGCGGTTCTTCACCCCCAACATGTCTTCCATCATCTATTGCAGATCCAATAATAAATTAAGCCTGTCATCACAATAAAACAGCCAAACACTCACCTGTATCTTTCTACGCCGTTTAAGAATTCGTTGCAAACACTTGGCCTCTTGAACTTGCATTTCAAGCATTTCTTTTAACTTGACATTTTTCTCTTCAACTTCGCGTCGTCTTTCTAGTTGCCTCATTGCAGCGTGTTTCCAGAGCGATATATTCGACGGCTTCACCGGTTTACCACCTTGATCAACAGATACGTTTGATGGCATTGATTTTAGCACTTCCAGTTGTTTCGTCAGTTCCTCAACCATATTGCGCGCATGAATGATAAGTTCCTTTTGAGTCTGTGAGTAGTGCTTCACACCCTTCACTGCTTGTGATTCCCGGCCGAATAGAGTAGATTTGTTGAAATATGACGATTCGTTCTCCGTCTCTGTAATGGAATCACTGGAATCGTCCGTGAAATTGTACGCATCGGCTGTCTCCGGGATCCGAGACAATTGATCAAGTTCAGTATCAGACAATTGGTCTCGGGGAATAATATCGTCGTCAAATAGCTTGAACGTATCCGTTGAGTCAAAGCGTTCGCTCGCACCAATGGCTTCTTGATCGTTAAGGTAATTGGACCTCATGCCCCAATACTCAGCATATTCTAACGAGTGACTTCGATAGAATGAAGCTGGTTGAGAGAAATCCACCGGAATGTGTTTGTCCGACGAACACATCTGCACCATATCACAAATTTGAGACTGTTTAATGACTGCATTTGCCGTCCCACTCCTACTACTCAGTTTGCGTGCATATTGCTGCTATTGCGTTGGATTTTTTGGTCATGATGCTTACAAAGGCTTTGCCATGTTTTTGATTGGCTCTAAAATATAGATTATGGTGCCCAGATTCGATTATGGTGTCAATATGCCAAGAACGATTTATGTTACAACGGTGCAAGAATGCAGTTTTCAGCCGGAAACTGCAGGTGAACTACGCTTACATGTATTAATATTATGTACTATTGCGTTGGATTTTTTGGTCATGATGCTTACAAAGGCTTTGCCATGTTTTTGATTGGCTCTAAAATATAGATTATGGTGCCCAGATTCGATTATGGTGTCAATATGCCAAGAACGATTTATGTTACAACGGTGCAAGAATGCAGTTTTCAGCCGGAAACTGCAGGTGAACTACGCTTACATGTATTAATATTATGTAGTACATTTTATTAGTGACTTTCAGAAAGGACGTGTATTTCTTTTTTAAAATAATATGTACTGAAGTACGTATACACTATAGCAGTATTTCCCAAAGTATATTACTTGAATAGAAAGTATATTCATTGAATATTGTTCAACAGCTTACGTTCTCTCGTCCGAAAGTAGCCTTCCAATCTTCTTTCAGCAACAATCCACTCATCATTTGACAGAACGTTGAGTTCATGATGTTGAACGAACGGTTGAGTGCATGACGTAAACTCTCCGTCTGGTGCATCCGGTCGATGACGTTGTCTTCAAACACAGGAATGGTTTCAAAAAGTGCTTCCACAACAGTTGAAGTAGATTGCTGTCCGGGACCTTCACGGGGCACACACCGCAATTTCACGGAACCTCGCTTATGAAGTTGCATCCCCTGGAACTTAACGCCTCCATATTCGGTAATGTACCAAACACCGGACCATATTAGCGCAACTCCGTCCTCACTCGCATACTTTTGGCACATATATTTTCCATGTGCCTCTGAATTACAGCCTTTCAAATTCGCTCTTATCGAGAACGAGCGCGTAACAATGTCATTATCTGGTTCATTGTCACCATTGAATTGATCAAGATGATCGCACCGAAAAAACTTCCAGTAGGCTTCAACAGCCACATCCAAAGTAAACGGGAGCAGAATACCACATCGAGCGTCAAACACAATCCCAGCTGGCGCAGTCGGATCTAGTCTAGGAATATCCTTTCCCATTGCCAGTTCCTGGCCAAAGTGCATCGTCCTATCTGGCTTCTGATACTGCATCTGAATAGTCAAGTACAATTTGGCAATTATCATCATTTGATCCGCGAAAATCTCTTCGTCATCATGAACTTCAAATTTCCAGGTTTTGCGCTGCTGATTGCTACGATTGAACGTCACCTACACATCAAACCCACATTTCTGTGAGCAAAAATTATCAACAATCTACCCTTTGCCCAATTTACCTCTTGGTAATCTTCAAATTTTGTGAACAGGATATGCAACTCGGATGAATATTGCCTTAACTCCTTGCACAAATCTTTTAGTCCAATTTGTTGCTTCTTTGCCCAATTTACCTCTTGGTAATCTTCAAATTTTGTGAACAGGATCTGCAACTCGGATGAATATTGCCTTAGCTCCTTGCACAAATCTTTTAGTCCAATTTGTTGCTGTTCAACTCGAAGTCGTTCTTTCAGTTGCCGCTCTGCAATTAAATTCCACAAAAAGCCCTTTTGCGTAACTTGATTTTGTTTGTTTGCGAGGTTGCCATTTGATGACGTATTTTGGAATTGCAATCGTGTCAGTTTGAGTTCGAGTTCTTGCACTTGCTGGCGCAGAATTGGCAACTCCCTCTGAATGCGTCGCACGCGCTTCTTGTTCCCCGACTTGGTCAACCCTACAGATGCCACATGCGGATCTCGACGTTTAGCGCCATGATGGTGATTGTGACGGCGTCCTAGTTCAACTGACGAAGACTCACTGCATGAGCCTTCCCTCTTCGACTTCGACACCATTTTGAATTGTGCGTCAGTATTGGTAAATTGTGCATTTAGTCATGATCAAATATTTGGGTGTTGCTTTTTTCGATTACGCAGTTGAAAGATGACGCCAAAAGGTGCACCAATTTGTCAAGCAGGTTTCTTTGTGGTACAGTGATTGTATGTGTTTTCTAGCATGTATGTGTACACCGTATGGAAGCATTGCCTTTCACTACCGGACATGGAGACTTCCTCCTCGACTGGATGCTGCGCATTGACAGCAATCAAAGACACACTGGATTTTGTCCGCGACGGGAACAACATGCAGATGAAAAGAGGGAGCGAAATATCACTCAATGCCAATAACTGCGCACTTGTTGATACTCTGACGGAGTCTTGGAGACTAAGAGAGTAGTTAGCCCGCTTTTTATTGATGTCCAAGTAGATCAAGCAACGTACACCAAGCAAGAAATCGAGGTCTGTCTCTATCCTCGTGCAGTAAAATGTATTCTACTTTCCTTACCAACAACACTGTGACTGCATCAATGTCGTAAGTACTTCACATTGCAAACCAATTCATGCGCAGAGCAATATCCATTTACTCCTGGAATCTCTGTACTATTTGATCGACAGGATTTTAAGACCTCATCACGCACCCGATCCACTTCAAAGACGATCAGTGTACCGTACACAATCCGACCAAAACCCATCATTCCACAAGTCGCCTCTCAATGGACAAGTCCCTGGTGCCTCCTTCTCTTCTCGTCGCTTGCGATGACACAGCGACAGTCGAAGCTGCTCTCGATCTCATCGACCACTGCGACGACCCGTTACCGGACTCTATCGACCCCGACCAGACTCAAGATTTCGACATGTCGCTCGATAAGCTCTCGAACTTCCTCCACCAAGTCAATATTCCAGTTCCCACTTCAAAAACCAATGCAAATAGTCAATTGACGCAACCTACTACTACCGTTGCACGTCGACGAACACGCAAACAAGAAATCGCTCAATTACGCGCAGAAGAGCGCGATTTAGCGTGCACACTGGAGAATTTACGCCTACAGACGTACAGTCAGAAACACAGAGGCAAATTGACCAAAAACGACAAAGTGTTGCCATTCTGGAAGAAAATTGCGTCTAGACAGTATCAACATCGATTGGACACGGAACGAGAGAATCGACGACTACGATCACTGTTGAGCATCCAAGTTGGTAGAGCCAAACGTTTGAAACTCGCGTGGAAGAAACAAATGGCTGCGGAGGTGCGTGGAGAAGGTTTTGATATAATATTTGTTGTACTGAGTTTTTTACCTTGATTGAATTGAGCAGGGGTACCATCAAAATATCGATACCAACAGCCAGAACTCTTATGAACTCTTTCCCCCTGACACCTCGACTGTGTTGCATCACCTGACGAGAGAAGCCGATGCAGTTTATGCCAGTCTTGACGCATTTTTAAGTGGTGTTCAGCAGCCACACCAGCGAAGCCAAGTTCCCTTTCTCAACCATGCAGACGTGTATTCGCTGCCGTTTGATAGCCAAGTGGTGGCTCACGCAATCTGGCAAGCGCTTGCATCGCGTTTCCGTGGTCATCAGGTGAGATTCTGGTGGTTGGATCTATTGTGTATTTATTCTAATGCGATTTTCTGCTTTCCTGCAGCAACAATCAAATGTGACAGACGACACAATAAGGAGCTGTGCACTTCGTAGCTGTCGAATGATTAACATGAACTTGTGTCTTCGTGTTCGCTGGGTGGCAAGGAAGTACAAGGAAACGGGAAGAACTATCGTCATCACGCGTACATTCCTGGAACCACTACATCATGACATCCCAGTCAAAGTCAGTTTCAGAGAGACACAAGTATCGATAATTACACCTATGAAGAACCAGAATGAGCCCGGAGACGATACAAATACGCCGTCAACTCTCGTTGACACTCATGCTAGTGTAACTGGTAATGGCCCAGACGACGGTACTGGAGATGGGATGCGTGCTTGGATAGCTTCGTCTGATGGTGTTGCAGCCCGGGATATATGGATGCAAGCATTTCTGCTTCGGAAAAACGGGATTGAGGACCAACTCTTTGAAGTATCACGAACTATGAGCAATTCTGATGAGTGGAAATGAATTCGTGGGGATGAAGGCTGGTGTGATGTAACATTGGGTTGAGAAATCAATTTTCAAACTGTCAACAACGATAGACAATTTGAAAATTTTCTGTGTACAGCGCTTGCGTGAATTTATGTGTACCGGTATACAGTGAGCACTTACAAATTTCTGTGACGTTTACGGTATGTAAACACTGTTTGCGTGAGGATGGTGTCATGAAGAGTACTTATTAATAGTACTCATATTTCCATTTCCAGGTGATCTGGAATCCACCAACGGTAACAGCTTGGACACGTTTCTGTGGGGATTACGCCATGTAAACAGTGCTTGCGTGAAATGCTAAGCACACTTCATGTGACGATATTGCTCGCACGTATCCGATAGGCGACAAAATTGCTACTGCACCTGAATCAATCACTGTGAGTACATGTACTGTACATGATGTGCAAGGTGGTCAACTGGTGGACGTGTTTACGACACTATTCGATCGTAACGCAAATTATTCTGGCTTTCATCGGTAGAGACTTTCTCACGTCATACTCAAGTCATTTTCAAACTTGCTCACCGTCAGCGATGACTACCCTCGCAGAAACTTCAGTCGAATCCGACAGCACATTTGATGTCATTATTGCAGAACTCCAATCAGGTATTGAGACGTTCGATACGGTTGAGCATCGAAGCCCCGTGGCGTCAATTAAATCATTTAAAGAAAACCACCCAAAACCCAAGCGCAAGCGTATACGTCGCGAGAAAATTGAACTCGACCAACTTCGGCTTGAGGCGCATCAACTTCAGACAGAACTGGATCAACTTCAAGTAATACACAACGGCGAGACAATTACTAGGAAACGACATGCTCCTAATTTGAAGACAATGCGTGGGTACCAGACGATCGCGCCTCGCGATAAAGCTACAGCGTCCGTCTGGCAACATATCGCTACGAATCAGCTTAACGAAAGATTGCGAGCCCAGACCACAAACCGAGAATTGCGCGACCAACTTCAAGCCGAGTTTTGTTTGGGACGGCAAATGATGGCTTTGCTACACCGCAAATCAAAAGTAAGTACATTATTCATTTATGTTTTACTTTGCTGAATTAACACGAATGATTAATGACCAGCCAGTAGTACCACTCAAGGTCCTGAATGACCAGCGAAAATTACCTCATGATGACGCTGAGGCTATTTTCAGAGATCAATTGGCGCAAGCTGAAGATTCACTTCTCGAAATGGAGAAAATTCTGTTACGACCTGCATTTCAAGATCCTACAGCTTGTTTTGTTAACACCTTCTTACAGAAATGCGATGGTCACAAATTCTTTGTCATGGAGTCCAATATGACACTTCCGTTTACAGCACAAGTGGCAGCTAATGCGGTTTGGAACGTGATGGGCACCGACAAGATCAAAGATCACTGCTACAGTCATCATGTAAGTCTAAATACTAACATATTGATAGTTACGAAAGTGCTCACCTGCCGTGTGATCTATAGTTTGTCCATCAGTCTGATACTGTGCTGGCCCAAACGTTCGGAATTCATTTTACAACTGATACGTCAGATGCTGACTTTCGTGGTAATTACAATCTTTGTCGATTCAATGAAAGCGGCCGCATTGTGATTGTGTGGGTTGCGCTGTACAAACCTGTGGAGCTTAATGGACTTGAGTACAATGGTGTTCAGTGCCAACAACTCGGCTGGATGGAATTTAGCAACCACGCTTGTGGAAATAGCGCACTGGTTCGGTCATACTCTCGGCTGTCGGTGATCGCTGATGGCACTATAGAGAAGAAGGAACTGCAAATGCGGTCGTTGTTTATCCTTGCTCAGCAGATGCATGAGCAAGTGGGAGGCTTAGTTTCATCTCATCTCCAAAAAGAACTGATTGAAGAAGATTGGAAAACACATGAGTGGGAAGACAACTTGGTTATCCCAAACTCTGATTAAAATGGATAAAACGAAATAAAACGCTAGTTCTTTTAACTATGAATTCTTGGTTTATTGCATAGTACATGTATCCACACACGTACTTATTTCATTGGAGTTCTCAAGGACTAGCATAGAATGTTTTGCAAGCAACAGCGCGAGCTCCTTGAACTCGTTGTCTTCGACGAATTCTACATGTACTACTGTGGTAACATGTAGCATAATACTACAAACAAGACCAATTAATTCGAGTTGGGAATTCGAGCACACTTCGAAAAAAGTTATTCAAGTGTTATCGGGAGTGCTTGTCTCCTTTGAGTGATTCAGCTGATGCTGACTTTCTTAAAAACAAGTATGACGACTGAATGTACATGCATCACAAAGCAAAATTAGTAGTAAATCATAAGGTACGATTATTCTTTCAGACGCTTATGCTAAAACTTGACCGTAGGCCAATCAGAGGTGCCACAATACATGTAGTAGGTGCCTACCTGGGATAGACGTCATCATCACTAAGGCGTGACTAATCAGATAACTAAGTACTCAACGATGTTGAACTCCTCACTTCGAATTTAACTCCAACGACGGCAGTTCCCATGCTTTCAGCCTCGCCTCCAACAGAAGTCTTGCTTTTCCCAAAACAGACATCACTACGACAGAAGGACAATTCGACGAAGCCGTTTGCTCAAAGGCAA
>NBNE01001806.1:0-10911 GCA_002215365.1 Phytophthora megakarya | reverse complement strand
GGGTCACAACCAAAACACTACCCCCGACAGCCAAAGCCAATATAACGAGAAATACCAGACCAATAGTTCCAAGAATGCCCCATTTAAGAAACTTGAAAAACCGAGTGGGGTCGTGTTTTAGGAATGCCTGTACACCCTCGACTTGTTTCGCAGAAAATTGAGTTGGATTCTTGCCCACAACGGACGATATACTACGGAGATCAGGATCTTTCTCCGCCATTTTTTTAAATTTCATGATGTCTGAATCCGATGCTGTTCTTGTAAATATTCTCGATTTGGAAAACGTTTTGAGAAGATCAACTTTGCGTCTCGAGTTTGTCTTCATCTGGGTAAGATCAATTTTTTGTCCTGGACTTATTTCTATCTTGGAGATATCAGTTTTGGTTGTTTGAAGTGTCTTGGCTTTGGAATAATTAGGCGGCTTCTTTAAAACTGAAATCATTTTGGTAAACTCAATTTTACCTCTTTCTTCGTCCGACATCGCTTTCAGATGTCGAGAATTCTTCTCTTTCGAATTTTTATACTCACCTCGAAAACTCTGAGTTTGGATATTGATGGTAGCGTCAGTAAAACTAGTGACCATCGATATGGCGACCAGCACAAGCACCACGAAGCAACGCTTGTGCATGTGATATGGTGAACAGTTTCTGCGTAGGTTGGTGTAGCCCCTCGAAGGTCGATTGGGAAGTGAATGCGTTAGTGTATGTGCCCTCATGGAATTTTATGTGCGATCAGACGTTTTGTGTGCAAACCCACGAATTGATGTGTTTATGATATTTTCTCCTGTGATTGCAGTCTGGATATATTTCGCGGCTATCAAGTTGATAATCAACATGTACAGTACAACTGGTAATACCAGTCTAATACTGCAATACACTTACCGAATTACCTGTTATGACTTCTATATGTTATGTCATACATGGTTGAATTAGCCAATCAGATAACTTTCGGGAAGCAGATAGTGCACCGTCCATTTCTAATTGGCAATAGAAATTTTCTATTGCCTCGCGTCCCGGCCAGTCTGGCCGTGCCGATGGCTACATAATGGAGGGCAAGGAGCTTGAGTTCTGCCAGCGTAAGCTCGCCACCAAGAAGTCGAAGAAGTAGACTTCTTCTTCTTCGAAGGGCAATTTGCACCACCACTAATGACCAACGGAGTTGATTTCAACTAAACAAATGTCTTATTCTTTCTGTATATTCTTTTTCTTTCTTTCATCTTCTTCTTACCAAAAATTCATCGCGTTTGATTCGTTGAAACTCCTAATTAAGTGATCTCATTGGTTGAAAAGGTTGTTAGGTTATTGAGATTGAGATTGAGATTATCATGGGGAGGTCGCAAGTGAAGTACCGATCAACGCATGGACGTGGGCGAGGAAGAGGACGAGGTGACGCAGGAGGACGCGGTGGTGCATCAGGAAGAGGAAGACCTTCTCACTTGCGGAATTTGGGCTCCAACGCTTTCCGCTTCGAAGAGAAGGAGGTAGAAGAAGAACAAGACCAGACACAGGAAAACTATGGCGGACGGACGCAGTTCTTCGCGTCGGAGCAGAATTACAGAGAGCAACTGGGTGCTGCGCCAGGCGAATACTTCCAGAGCCGCACGATGAAGCAATGGGAGGAGAAGGACGACGCTGCAGAGGATCAACCGACGGTCGGAGTACTGGTACGAAAGACGGTACTGGTGCTTCTGGTCTCCATTTTAATTAGTTTTTGCAGGACTTGAACTGGATTGCGTCGCAGTTGGAGCTCGTATCGCCGGATATTCGTTATCGGATGGATTCCAAATACTGCGTGAGTGTGATATCTCTACTTGAACGCTTGTGTTTGCAGCAATTTGATCTTTTCGTCTTATGTTCTGGTAGACGGACTTTCCATTCAAAGCACAGGGTGAAGATGAAGAAGTGGCGCGAGAGAAAGAGAGTGCTGCAACTCCAGTTGTTCCATCTAAATCAACGCCTGCTGCGAAACCTCAGCAAGATGCGGAGTTGGACTTCTTGCTCGATTTGAGTGCGTCGACATCAGGTGGAACTAAGTCTACGTCTACACAGCCGACGCCTGCACCTGCAACACCTACGTCAACAAGGACTCCTGCTGAAACCGAGCAACTAGAAGATTGGCTTGATGATGTCTTGGACATGTAGCAATCTCAAATCAACAACTTGTTACGAAAAGATTAGCGATGCTCCTACAGATTCGACTCTGCAACTACTTCATCGATTGTGCTCTGGAAAAGTAGATGACATCCACACCTTTGCATCTTCCGAAGCGCTTCGCCCCTTCCAGCCTGGACAATAAAGCATCAGTATTTTTACATTACTATCAGCGAATTATCCTTTTTACCTGATCCGAAGACTGTTCTCCTCCTCAAACAAGTATGTCCATTTGATGCCAGACTTGTCTCCATGAATGATAATTTCATCCTCGCCTTGCAGCTCGTAGCTCCCCTCACTCGCGACAACATGACGGAAGTTCGATGTCACATCCGTCGCATCTTTCGACACCAAACGGAACTTGTAGATGTTTCCAGGCTCAAAAGCAAGAAGGAGCTGGACTTGCTGGTCCTTCACAGCTTGAGACCAGTCCAGTGACGTGTTGCCAAATGCTTCGTTGCTCTCCCAAGTACCGAAGAGCGATGGTGTAGCAATATGATCTTCCATGCTTGTCAATCAAAAGATATGCGGCTCTCCAAAGTTGAAGTGACACGTATATGAGAAGATATAAAATTGCAATTGTATGGTTTTGTCGACTTATAAACGTGCATGCATCAAAGACTCGACTGGACTCACTACTGCTAGACTACGCTAGTGCTGGTGTTGCTGGTGATTGACTATTGGAACCTCTCTGCATGAAATACTGCTTCAAATCGCAGCGAAACACTTGAGGTTGTCTTGTTCTCTCGAATTATGCAATCGAGGAGACATCGTTGTTAGTACGAATGGATGCATTCGTACGGCCGGAAGCGTATGTGCGCTGGTCTTCTGCGAGAGCTGCATAGTGTTCATCCAGCTGCACGTACGAGTTCTGTGGGTAGCGACCGGTACCGTTGCCGCATTCGGACTTGTCGAGAACGCGACCACGCAGACCGTCAGTGTGAATGTAGATCCAGTGGCCAATGCAACCCAGAAGTCTGCAAGAGTTGATGCTAGCCACGAAGATGTACAGAATGGGCATGTACGTCGACGAGTCCGAAAAGTATACGATGAAAAGAGCGAAAATGAGGTTCGAGAACGCCCACGTGAGCAAGACGTTAGTACGGAAGGCTTCAAAGTTCTTCTTCCTGTTCTCTGCGCGCTCCTTTTCTTCTCGACGACGTTCCTCCATGGCGCGGCGTTTAGCGATCACGTCCTTGAAGTCACCCTTTTCGGTCTCATCAAATGCACCCGCCAACAATGGATCATCGTGCAAACCTTTGGTGCCCCATGACAAGTCTTGCAGGTTGCAGAACGAGTAGATAGTGAAGATATTCACAAAACTCGGGATCAATGCGGTGTAGTGCGTGAACGTCATGAAAATGTGGTGCATCTCGCCATGTAGTGCAGGACCGATGAAGAACACACCGACGGTGAGAATTGACACCACGATCGAGTTGGTAGTCGCTGGCGTTGAGAAGAAAATACCAAGACCAACAAGCGATGACAACATCATCATCACTCCGAAGAGGGCACCAACGAAATAGTACGTGAGTTTCATGTGCTTCGGGTTGTTACCCAAACCAATGATAATCAACATCAACAACCCGAAGAGATACGCCAAGTTATAGATATACACGGCACAGTCCAGCACAGTTTGCGAATAGTCTGACGTGTCCACAAACTCGAGACGGTTTTGCTGGAAACCTTGGAACACAATGAAAAATAGTGCCAGGTACAAATTTGCCGGTAGGAAGAAGCCAAATGCCGTGTACAGCAGATAGTCTGACGTGTCCACAAACTCGAGACGGTTTTGCTGGAAACCTTGAAACACAATGAAAAATAGTGCCAGGTACAAATTTGCCGGTAGGAAAAAGCCAAACGCTGTGTACAGCAAGTGATACACGTAAAACACGAGGAACGCCAACTTGCGTGGGAACGAATGGTGACTTTCCGAGTAGATACGTCCCCAATTCCAAATACTGAAAAGTGTAGCGAAGAAAGCGCCGTTTAACCACCGTTTGCGCTGCGAAATGAGTCCGACAAGATCATGTGGCACATCCGTGCGAGCAACTGCATCTTTGACGTAGTGCATGGTCCACTTGCAGTCTTTTCGTGCCACTACCTCGAAAGATAAAATCCTGTCTTCAGCGAGATACATGTTGCCGATAAAAGGTCCAAGTACGTCGAGATCCACGTTGAGAGTCTGGAAATATGCATCCAAGGGAGCTCCTCGAATTGCTTCGTAGCGATAAGCCGAGAACGCACCAGGTAACACACTGATAAATCCAAAGCAACTTTCGAGAGACTTGTCGAGGATGTTGGAGATTTTGTACTCAAAGTGTTGCGCCGGGAGCTCCTCGAATTGCTTCGTAGCGATAAGCCGAGAACGCACCAGGCAACACACTGATAAATCCAAAGCAACTTTCCAGGGACTTGTCGAGGATGTTGGAGATTTTGTACTCAAAGTGTTGAGCTGAAATGACCCAATTGCTCAAATTCTCAAACGGTTTGTCCACTGTCAGTTGTCCACATGCTCCTCCAATTTGATGATTACGTTCGAATGCAAAGAGCAAATGGTACAGTGCCGACTTAGTCAGCATTGTTCCGACATCCATTACGGCTGTGTACTCGGGTTGAATCTGTTCGGCAAAAGCGTTGAAGTACCAGTGGTGCGAGTCAAGTTTGCTCGATTTGTGTTCTTTCAAGGCAAAAATCGTTTGGATCGGCAACAAACTCTTGCCGTTCACATTGAGTTGCAACGTGTGTTCGAAAAGATGACATTGCGCGCCAATACCTGCACTGTTGATCGTCAACAAGTCTTCGTCGTAAAGTCCGATGGATTCCAAATAGTCCAACATTTTGTCATTCACTTGTTCCCGTCCGTCGGCAACAAGGCAAACCAACACGTTTTGCCACACATCTTCACCTGCAAAATCTCCAGTTAAGGTTTTTTCATGGCCTGACTTTTGCTCTTTGAGATACGCCAAATTGTTGGCAAGTTTCTTTAGAGTTGCCTTAAGTTGTTGCGGGCCTTCGTTGTACATTGTGATACAGATCATAAGTCGTGGTCGTCTCCCTGTCTCAACGCAACGGAGACGGTAACCCAAGTTGGAAAAGTCAATCGGGTGGGGGCAATACACAGGTGTGTACCACATGCGTCGTGCCTCTTCTTCATCCAAGTAAGGTCCTACCCAGTCTTCATCCCAATTATTCACTGGGATGCCTACTTTGTGCACACCCGGACGTGGATGTTTCTCTTTCACTCGACCTTCGATGTAATCGCACAATCGTGCACACCAATTGAGTGTTTCGAAGCCTTTGCTCGTCAACAAGTTGCAAATTTTGGGGTTGGCTTGTCGTTCGGCAACATTTGCCATGGCATAGCCACCTTCGAGGTAGAGTTTCAATGCATCCCGATAGCGTCGTGCTCCAAGTGCAACAGCAGCGCGATCAAGAGTGACCAATGCTTCTTCGACGGATGGAATCTCACTGTAGGTACGCACCAAGTCGGTTGCACTAGCGTACGATTTCATGCTGGAAATCAAGTCTTGCACGCTGCCGGAAGGGAACGCTGCACCCGTGGGGATGTAACTGGTGACGTATTGTTGCGATCCACAGGAACGAATGCTTGGAGGTGGCAACGGAATGCCGTCGTACTCGACAGACATCATGGAAGACCGAGGTGCTTGAGAAAGAGGTGGCAACCCCATGCTGTGAGGTTGAAAACCGGACGAAGGGGGCGGATTGTCGCTCATTGTCGACAGTCAACTTGCGGACTTGGCAACAAAATGAGAGATGAAGGCCTGCCACAGCGAAATCTGGCACAACAGGCTGGTGGGTGCATGCCTCTGCCGTTTCTCCCGGCTTTTGTTCGTGATGGAGGCAACCTTACATATAGGCAAAGGACATCTGGTACAGTTCGTGGCAAGGCGTGGGGAAACGACCCGATAGGATCAGTTACGACCCGAAACTTACGGGAGAGAGAGGTGTCGCTGGCGCCTAGTTTCCTCTTGGCCTGCATTGCACGGCAATATGGCTCGTTGCCGATGGGCTCCACGTCACTTGCAAACAGTAAAATTTCTCGACACTTTATTGCAAGGCAGAGGTTGCTGCAACTTGGTCGTCGCCATTGTTGAAGATAGCCGGTGCGAAACGGATTTGACCAAATGGGTACGCAAAGTTGCAGTAAAGTTGCCTTTCAAAAAAGGCAACTACTTCGAAGTACAAAGATGTTAATTCGACGTATGGGTTCTTGTGTCCGCTGGATTCGCGTCCGTGACAAACCTGCAGATGGATGTTGGAAGGACATAGAGTTCGGAGAATGGGGAGATTGAAATTATCGCATTGAATTGACTCTGCCAGGTGATGGAGTGGTATTGAGCTCAAGACCATCTCACAAACCTTTCAGCAACAAGAATCAACGCGCTAACAAGCGAAGTCCCTTGCGCGATGCACTAAAGCAACACGATCACTCCGAAGTGTCGGCGAGTCAAATATTTCGAGACCCCCAAGCTGATAACGCACGCCTCTCGCGCTTTACTCGACGGTTCAGAGATCTGAAGTTGCAATTTCACCAGCTTGTTGGCACAATACTCAACCCACGAAATGACCAAGCTGATAACGCACGCCTCTCGAGGTTAGTCGACCGTTCAGAAGTTGCAAGTGCTTGTTGGTACGCACTTACCCACGAAATGATCCACCAGTCAAGCAGATGTGTCGTACGACTAGCCTTGCAAGCGCGTTGCCATCATTATCCAACCCATTGAACTCCACTTTCATTGTGCCCGCTGCATCTCATACAGCATCACCGTCAGTATCTAATTCACCGACTAGCGGAATGGGATTCCAAAACATTCACTTTCCACGCGATAAGTTCTCCAGTCGAGGCGACATACAGCAACAGTCTCAGTTGACCAATTCTGAAGCATCTCACGCACTGTCGGAGAGATCGTCCACAATGCGGACTCGACGAAGTTTAGCATAACTTCAAGACGTCACACGAAATGCGTCCACCAAGTGTAATCCGCCACGCTCGGCCAATTCTGAAGCATCTCACGCACTGTCGGAGAGATCGTCCACAATGCAGACTCTACGAATTTTAGCATAACTTCAAGACGTCACACGAAATGCGACCACCAAGTGCAATTCGCCAAGCTCGATAATACAGTCAGCAACTACACACCAATCACCAACCACCAATGCTGCTCCATGTCGGTCTCCCAGCACAGCTAACAAGCACCGCAATTCGTCCAGCCCAACAGACTTGCCACTGCATCAAATGCGAACTAGCAGCGATCGCATTACACCATGACAAGATCCCAGTGTTCCTTCTCAAGTTGCCAGCCTGACCTGAGCAACAGATCGACACGTTGAAGTTTGACAGACAGGCAGTTCCAGCAACAAACTCGGCTGCTCAACACCCCAGGAAATCGCCACTACCATTTCATCAGCGTCTTCACTGTGGTTTGACACCATCTCCAACATTTTCATCTCGAATATCTGGAACTTCACGCTTTTACCTCGGACATCCACAATAATGCCACGGAATCGATTGAAACGAATTGCATTCTCCAGCGTTCTTCCACTGCCTGGAAAATGAGCAATTAGCGCTGGAATCCGGATCTGGAAATGACGTCGCTCCACCGTACAACTTGCATACTCGCTGGTGGCGCGGCCATCAGCATCTCCTCGGCTGGAATTCCCTGCTGACGTCCATCGATTCGGAAAGTGATGGCGATTTGGCCATTGCCCTCGAGCCAGTTGCAAGATCAGCAACAGCACACAAATGATACATGTTCAACTCGGCCACGTCTCGGATCTGAATTGCAAGCTGAAGCGGGCGGCTATGTACGACGAAACATCCCCCCTTTTTCCCGCCCTCGACTGGAAGCTTGAAGTCTGGAACTCGAGACATACTGAGTCTCAGATACTGGAGTTTAACAAGCGAACTTCAAGGTGTAGGCGCTGTGCGCGTTTTCGTCAACGTTGCTGCTTGGTGTGCGGCCTGCAAACGAGCGGCCGACATTCAGACCTGAGGCTACACCTTGCATTTGCATGGAGTTGAGAGGTGGCAACTGCTGAAGCCGATTCTGAAGCAAATCCTAGGCTTGGCAGTCCGGTGTGGCATCACAATTGCGCCGCGTCCAAGCAGCATTACTGGAGGCTAGGGCGTCTCGACAACTTGATCGAACGCGTGGCAATGGCAATTGCAACTGGTGTTGCGCTTCCGAGTTTGCCATGGCAGTCATCGACCAAAACGCAGTTCGCCCGCGGTTGCTTCAACGGTCAAGCGTTAAACGTGCTTTCGCGAGGGATTCTCGCAGAGCAGGTCGGCCACAACACCCCAGATGTCTCGGCTTGACACTCGGCAAATACCCAGGTCTCCTTGCGTGTCATTCCGAGACCATTTTGCCTGCAACACCCATCACCGTGATGTAAAAAGGAAATGGCAAAAACCGCAATGTGGCTGGTCCACGTACGTATGCATCCAATCAGCGCGCTCGAGCAAAAGATACAATCTTAAACGTACAACATCCAACTGCGATCTTCAATAAAGCGCAGCACTCCTGATACGAACCTCACTCTGCAAGATAGTATTCAAGTTATTCATCCCCTGTAACATTATATACCCTGTCAAATCCGCTCTTGTTGAAACATCGCATCGACCACGACCCCAAATAGTCGCTCAGCGCAGCCACAGACAAAGGGCCATTTCGCAATATTCCGGACGTCAGACACTCCGCGAAGCTTCGGTTCGTCTCCACACACATGAGCGCCATCATCAAGTCCCTCCGCCAGTCGGCTGCCATCGCCCACCCTGCCACTCGTGCGCTGTCCACGTCCACGTCGACGCTGCTGGACGAGCTGAAGGAGCAGATCCCTGTGCGTCAGGAGGCGCTCAAGAAGCTCAAGGCTGAGCACGGCCACAAGTCGCTGGGTGAAGTGACCGTGGAGCAGACGCTGGGCGGCGCTCGTGGCATCAAGTCGCTTCTGTGGGAGACGTCGTTGCTGGACGCCGAGGAAGGCATCCGCTTCCGTGGCCACACCATCCCGGACCTGCAGCAGTGCTTGCCGGCCAAGGAGGAGGGCGGCGAGCCTCTACCGGAAGGGCTACTATGGCTACTAATGACCGGTGAGGTCCCCACGGCTGCCCAGGCCGCCAGCGTCACGGCTGAGCTGCACGCTCGCGCCAAGGTGCCCGAGCACGTGAAGAAGATCATCCGTGACCTTAAGGACGCCCACCCCATGACTCAGTTGTCGGCTGCTGTGACTGCCATGAACACCGAGAGTATCTTCGCCAAGAAGTACGCTGAGGGTATCCACAAGTCTACCTACTGGGAGTACACGTACGAGGACAGCATGAACCTCATCGCCCGCCTGCCTGAAGTGGCCGCCCTTATTTATCGCAACACGTACTTCGGCGAGGCCAACAACGAGTACGACTCGAGCCTCGACTACTCGGCCAACTTCAACCGCATGCTGGGCTTTGACAACGCCGAGTTCGACGAGCTCATGCGTCTGTACCTGGTGATCCACAGTGACCACGAAGGTGGCAACGCCAGTGCTCACACCACGCACTTGGTCGGTTCCACACTGTCGGACCCGTACCTCTCGCTGGCTGGTGGCCTTAACGCTCTGGCTGGCCCTCTGCACGGCCTTGCCAACCAGGAAGTGCTGGGCTGGATCCTCGACCTGCAGGCCGAGTTCCACGCCAAGGGACTGGAAGTCAACAAGGAGACCATCACCCAGTTCGCGTGGGACACGCTGAACGCCGGCAAGGTCATCCCGGGCTACGGCCACGCTGTGCTGCGCAAGACCGACCCGCGTTACACGTGCCAGCGCGAGTTCGGCCTCAAGTACATGCCCAACGACGAGCTGTTCCGCATTGTGGACACGATCTACCAGGTGATGCCCGGTGTTCTGACGGAGCACGGCAAGACCAAGAACCCGTACCCGAACGTGGACTCCCACAGTGGTGTGCTGCTGCAGTACTACGGCCTGACGCAGAAGAACTACTACACGGTGCTCTTCGGTGTGTCGCGTGCTATTGGTGTGCTCTCGCAGCTCTTCTGGGACCGCGCACTGGGTCTGCCGCTGGAGCGCCCCAAGTCGATTACCAGCGAGTGGATCAACAACCACTTCGCCAACAAGAAGTAAGCGCTAGCGACTGATAGGGAGGCGGGGTTATACGTATGAAGTATGCGTGTGACCGCCGTGATGGACGAACATACCAGCAGGAAAGCCTTGGCCGGTAGATAGGCTAGGCATTTATTTGAAAATGCAGCAAGCATGATTTAGTTTGGTGTGCATGCAACGTTTGACTCGCATAAACTTTGGTTCTTCAGTTACCGGTAGTTGCCCTAGCACCACAGGCTGTGGCACAGCAGCATAGAGCAATGGTGAAGAATGCTTCGTCAAACGCGTTCTGGTGCAATGTGAGCAAGCAAGGTGGAATCGATGACGTCAATAGGAAGAGATACTCTCGAACTTGAAGTAATGTGTCCTTTTATGCTATACAGGCATACAGTTTGTTAGTCACGAACTGTTTAACATTTTCCAGTTCCGGTGATCTGGAATGGGACTTCCGGACTGGAATAAACTTCGAGGTTGTCCTGGTTATACCAAAACGTGTTTGCCACTTCAAAATGACGCGGTTATTTCGATACAACAAGTTGCCTTTTTGGCGCATGAGCTACATAATCTTCGCATGTTTACGTGTCTAACCAGGAGTGACCGTCAAGTATGGACGTTGACGGCGTCAACGTCCATACGAGGTGTT
>NBNE01001805.1:0-10915 GCA_002215365.1 Phytophthora megakarya | reverse complement strand
AGAGTGATGGTCACAAAGTTGCACGAATGTAACGGTTCACCGGTTAATTTTATCGTCTTGTACTTTACGGTAACCGGTTCAAACGAACCGTACCGTTACATTCGTGCAACAAATTCGTGCTGCTCAATGTTGCACGAACGAAGCCTCAGTGTGCGGCTCCGAAGCCTCAACGACTAGAGACGCTAGCGACCATGGTGAAGCCCGTCGTGAATGCCAACATGAACAAGACCCTGCGTGAGGTGGTGGGGCGCTTCGTGGGTGCGCCGCAGCAGCTCTCGCACAAGCAGAAGGTGCAGCGTCTGTACAAGATGTCGCTCAAGACGCTGGACTCGTGGGTCATCGACCGTCGCCTCTGGAACGAGGAGGCCACCAAGATCCGCGCGGAATTCGACGCCAACAGCGCATTGGACCCCGAATCTGGGTATGTATCGGTGATTAAGTGTCAACTTTTGACATTTCACTCCATTTCTTATTTTGCTCGATTCCGGTGGTCTATTGTGGGATGGTATTGTTGACGTGGCTTTTGACCGATGTTGATATGTAGGCTTGCCAAGCGTCTCGTACGTGAGGCCCAGGACAAGGTGGACCACTACACGCACCCGGACCGCTATATATTCAACTACATGCCTGGTGGCAGTCTGTACATGCGTAACGCACCCATTCCGCTGGACGTGTGCTTCCCGGACGGAGAAATCCCGGACGACGTGGAGCTGTCGCCGCTCGAGGCCATCAACATCGACATGACGCCGCTGCCCGCCAAGGAGACGGTTTTCGTGGACTTCTCCAAGAAGGGCTATGACTAAGTGCCACTGACAGCAGGTGACAGGGAGTGAAGAGTACATTGGCTGGCAGGCAATTACAAACGAGAAAATTCACGGGAGACCGGGTAATATGTGGTGTTTGCTTGTATTGTTGGACCTTTTGATGCATGCTACTACAGGTGAATGGAGTTACAGTCAGGAGTAGTCGAGCTGGTCACAGATACGAGACTTGGTCACTGCGGTGTTCAGGCCGAAATCGCGGTAGCGAAACCCGTTGAAGGAGTTGGTGAATGTGTTCGGACGTCCTTGACGCTCGATGTCGACTTTGAGTTGCGATTTCTCGGCGCCGATCTCGCGATAGCTCGTGGCGTACAGAGGATGCTGACTATGTGCTTCGGTGATCGCCTTGACGTCGATGGGTTTGGGCATGATGTCCTCAGGACGGATGGCACAGTCTTCTGGCGCTGTTACATCTACATGTCGGATAGTCACAAGGCCAGAATCCTCCACCTCTGTTAAACAGAACAAGCAACGAGCATCATTAGTGCGAGTGCTTTACATACCAGTGGAGCAACTGCAGGACGCACCTTTGCGTACTGTGAACTTGTCCATCCGCTGGCTCAGTCGCAAACGTTCCTGCGCTCGAACGCCGTTTCCAAGATCTCCTGATGTCGTTTGGTACATGAATTCAGTCAGGGTATTCGTAGAATGTGGCTGTCCTGTTCCGATATGGCTATAACTCGAGCTACTATGCAGCTTTGGAGCGTCAAATGTCACTTTTTCATGGAGATCGATGCCGACGACCCCAGAGCTCGTGGTCATGAACGGATTGTTGGTACGACGCGTGTGGTGGATCGAAGAACCTCGGGATACCATGTTTCTTCAATTGCTCCTTCTCGCCAAATCACTTGTGCTATACTTTGCAAATGTTTTTCTCTCACAGCAAAAATATCTATCCGACTTAACTAATTTTGCAGCATTATTTGCGGCTTCATTTCCAGTAGATTCCATTGATAGACAACGATATGCACGACAACGATGTAGCCATGTCCGTCCACATAGGCGTGATTGGTCAAAACTTGATACGCAGTAGATGTTGTCCATGGGGATGCTGGAGCTATGGCAACTCACGTGGCTAATAGCAGCGGTAGGCGGGTTGGTCTCCTTCCGCAGTAATTTCTGCCGTGGGTTCGTGCTACAGGGCAAGATGCGTACTGCTACTGCAGTTTCTCGACTCCCTGGCCTCTGGTTGCTACGTGTGGACGTACCCAAGAGCTACTGGACGTGGTTCTACCTTATCGGCGCCCTCCACAGCACCTTCGTTCTGGTTGTTGCAGTCTTCTGGCAAGATACACAAGTTGTGCAATACGCACTCCACTTAGCTCATCCTGATCAAGGAACCAACACTTTGATAATTATCCAGCCGCACACTGTCGCGTTCCTGGTGCTGTTTTCAATACACACGACACGTCGCTTCCTCGAATCGCTTCTAGTTACAGAGTTTGGCGATGCCAAAATGCACGCTTGCAGTAAGTTTGCGTTGGTGTATTTCTACATTTCTGGAGTTGAGTCACTGACTGTTGGTTGGTTTTAGTTTTGTTCGTAGGCACATATCACTACGTTGCCACCGTGCTCTCTGTGCTCTTCGACCCAGACTCCATTACGGTGCAGAAGTTTTCAACGTCGCGCTGGTTGATGGCTGCGTTGGGTGTTGCAGTTTTTATTATTGCATCTTACCACCAAATGCGCTGTAATTATCTCCTAGCGAAGCAAAAACGCGCTAACAACATGAAGCACGTGGTGCCTCGTGGAGACTGGTTCGAGGTCGCGCGCAGTCCCCTTTACACAACGGAGATCATGTTATACGCAGGATTCATTTTAGTCACTGGAGGCTCAACTGTCATGCTCTACCTCGTGTCTGCTTGGGTCGTTGTGAACCAAGTTCTACTCGCCCAGATCAGCTCACAGTGGATCGAGGAGAAGTTCCGTGAGCAAATCAATGAACTCCCCAAGTGGAAATTGTTGCCCTATGTTTGGTGAACGAGGATCTCAACAACTAGAAGTATCAATGAAATCTATGACATCCTCCTGCCTGCATTGTTGTTCTCACTCCTCTTTCAACTTCTTCAACGGTGTTTCCGACTCCTTCGTCTCTTCTTCACTTTCCGTTTCACTGTCACTTTCACTCTCACTTTTGGGTTCTCTCTTCCTCTTCTTCTCTCCTCCACTCTCGTACTCTTCCTCCTCTTTCTCCGTCGCCCACACCTGTTTCGTCTCACCCTTTTCTTCTCTGGCAATCTGAATTCTAGCTAAGTACTGTCCGTACTTGTTGCCGAAGATGTTGTGGTATCCTCCAGGTCCTGATGCACAACCTCTGCAGCCGCTGTGCTTCTCCTGCACCACTTGCCCCTCCGATAATTGCTGTCTCGGCACGCGACAGATGCTCACGGTACCGTAGTTGTAGTTCTTGGTGTTAATGGCGAACGTGCTGCACAGACGCTCGTAGCCCGGTTTCTTCCACTTGGCCACGAGGCTGGCGTCCACCAGTTTGCGGCGGATGCAGAAGTCGTAGACCTCGCGCGAGATCTTCTTGTACTTGTAGAACATGTCGTACACGTAGCGACTGCGCTGCCAGTTGATCTGGTGCACGGGCCACAGCGCCTCGCACTGACGCTTGCCCTCGTGCGGCTCGTTCATCTTCTCACGTAGCTCGCTCTCCAGTGCGTCCATCACGGGCTGAATGTAGTCGTAGCCCGCAGGCTCGCGGTTCTTCTTGCTCCATTTCGACATGCTCTTTGACGAATTATTGCGAAAACTAATAGTTGAAGCCAGATGATTGGCTGAAAAGCGCTGGCGGACAAAGTGTACTCGAATGTTTGCACTTTTTGTCATTTATTTCATTAACTCGGTACATTGTAGATTTATTTAACTTACGCAATGTTCATGCCGTGTGCTACTCCTTTTTCCTCTTCTTGCTGAGCGGCCATGTTGTTGAAAATGTGCTCCAATGCTGTTTCACTCACGCTGTACTCGTCCACGTTCAAGCTGGTGCGAGTTTGCTCGAGTGCACGGAAAATTTCTGCAGGTCGCAACACTTCGACACTGTCAGGTCGGTGCTTGGGCACTTGGAAACGGAAGTGTTCACCTTGCTGCTCTGTCAAGACACTACCTGGGAATTTGTCCTGGATAAACTTCTGCAATGTCTCGCTATGGGTTTCTGAGACCCACCACGAGCAAAAAGTGTCGATGGAGATCGAACCTTGAGCTTCGAGCTGACTGCTGAGCAGCCAACCGGTGCCAGAATGATCGAGGATTCGAGTGCCGCGTTCAGGAGCGCCAAGAACAGTACACAGCTCTTGGATATTAGCAGACGTCACCTTCGTTGAGTGATCAACTTGAAGACTGCTTGAGTTCTGCCGTTGACTATTTCTGCTGCTTCGACGCACTGGTAGACTCCGTTCAGCCGTGAAGAATGCCCGTACTTGATCCTTCACACTTGCCAGCTCAGTCGTGTCAGTCGATGAACTTGTCAAGGCACGTAGTGTGATATCGACCGTGTAGCCTCGGCCAAACTTCTGTTTGAGATGCTCGACACTACCAAGACATTTCAAGCGACCGCTGACGAGAATGCCCACTCGAGAGCAAAGAGCCTCGCATTCCTCCATACTGTGAGTCGTAAGAACCACACAAGCTCCACCGTCGCGATCACCTTCCGTTGAGCATACCCGCGCGATGACGTCCCACATCTTTCGTCGAGAGCTTGGATCCACACCAGTTGACGGCTCATCTAGGAAGACGACGCGAGGGCGACCGAGCAATGCGATAGCCGTCGACACTTTGCGCTTATTACCCCCACTAAGTCCTTGCGTTAGCTTATCACGGTATTTGGTGAGACCCAATTCTTGAACTTGTTCATCCACTGCAGTATTCACGAAAGGCTCCGGAATACCCTTAATCCGAGCGTACAGCTGTAGTTGCTCCTTCACAGTTAGCAGATCATGGAGCGCATCAAACTGCGGACAGTACCCCATCGTCTTTCGTGCTGAAGCTGAACTCGTTGATAAATCAAATCCGCTGAGTGTGACGAAGCCCTCAGTGGGTGCTAGTTGACCCGTCAGCACAGACATTGTCGTCGATTTTCCAGCACCGTTGATACCTAGGTAGCCAAAGCATTCACCACTTTGGATAGACAAGCACAAGTCTTTCAAAGCAACCTTGGCCCGAGGCTTCCCAGCGTACTGCTGACGCAAGTTTCGGATGAACACGAGGTCACTTGGTCGTGGGGCTTCTTGCTCCACACGGTGTCGTTCACGCTGTACATCGTCGTCTTCTTCTTCCGTTTCAGCATCCACTTCTACGGCACTATGCTTCCCGGTTTTGCCTTGCGATTTCTTCCACTTTACCGAGCGATTCTCGAGCACAAACACAAGCGCAGATAGCACGATAGCTTCAGCTACTGTGTATATTAGCGGCGCACCAACGATTTCCAAGTCAAATGGCTGGCGCACACAGCACGAAGGCTCGATACGGTCCCAGCATTCCATGCACTCTTCTTTGCCCAAACCTTCAAACAGACCGAAAAAGGATGGAGATGTCCGAAGAAAACGAGCAGATCCAAACAGCGCTCCACGACTAACCTTGCGCGTGGCCAGCTCGAAGATGCCGTTATTTAACGTGTACCCTGGGAAAATCATGAAAATCCACCGCAAGTAGTTCCGGTCGAGTGACGAAAGCGTGAGTGAGCCCGAAATTGTGAAGTTGACAATCCGGCACATGAACGAAAAGATGCTCAGCAAGCCACCTGTGCCCAAAGCAAATACAAGCAATGCTGTTTGTGCCACGGCGTGCTTGAGGTAGCGCCTTGAAAACAGGTACGCGAGTGGAATAATTGCCCAGACATGGGCTACCACTAGGGCAATGATAGCAAACACATCAGCAGTGCTAGCATTTGTTGCACCGGGAGGTGTCATGGACAACGGGATGATGATCGCGGAGGCAACAATCGGGATAATCGTCAGGAGAAGATCGTGCGTCCAACTTGACATCCAGTACGCCGAAACATTGGCGCCACTAATCAGCTGTAGGCTTTTGGCGTTCTGGATGGGGTCCTTCTCTCGAACAACGAAAGCAACAATAGCCGCCGGAATGAAAGCAAATGCCAGCATGACAACCAGTGCAACTAAGAAGCCATTGATATTGAGGATCACATCGATGGTGCTAGCATTTGTTGCTACTACTATTAAATTAAATACAAACACTATCTCTCGAACATCTCTTTTAAGAGAAAGCTTGTTCCCACAGCAAATTACATGAATTGGACACCTACCTCTCGAACCCCCTTCTTGCACCATCAAACACTTGCTTTCCTCCTTGTAGCTTGGATCAGCATTTGTCGCGGCAGACACCGCAGGATCCATCGCAGAGAACCACAAACATCCCGAAATTGATCCACTGCGAGAGTTTTTCTTGTACCGTGTCAAATCTCTCGATAACAGTAGCCTCGGCGTCTTGTTCCTTCGCATTCGCTTTTGCGAAAAGTACATGTAGTTCATTGCCACTTCTTGCACCACTGTCCTGCATCTTGCGCCGCCACACGCATCAGCCAAATCGTGCCTTCTAGCAGCTCTTCTCTCGCAAAAGTTAACAGTGCCAACGACTCTTCTCCCTTCACCTTCCCGTAAATTGTGGGCCGCAACAAGATTTAACAGTGCCAACGACTCTTCTCCCTTCACCTTCCCGTAAATTGTGGGCCGCAACAAGACTCTTGTCACCTGCAGATTGCACACATCAGATTCGCGAGATGCGAAGCTGATCTTCCACTCAGCTGCGTCGAAAACCTCAACATTTTACCCACAACATGTACCCGCAACAATGGACACGGCCAGGCTTGTATCAAGGTACCAATTTGAACCTCTGCCGACAAAACCACATGCTCTTTCGCATCACTTCGTCGTGCTAGGACCAGAATCTTCTGTCACTCGAGTCCTCCACTATCATAGGTTGGAGTGTGATAGGTCAGATACGGTCACAACCGCTACAACCCACCATCAGCATCTCTCGTTTACTGTGTTCCGATTGCAGTCTCTCTTGCGAGAGGTAGTTCATTGGCACTTCTTACATGACCGCCCTGCATCTTGTCCCGCCGCACGCATTAGCCCAATTTGCCTTCCAGCAGCTCTTTTCTCGCGCTGGACATACCAACGACTCTTATCTCTTCCCTTTTCGCAAATTGCGGGCCACAACAAGACCCGTGTCCCTCTTCAGGCTTCATGCAGCAGATCAGCAAGGGTCACGCAACTTGCGACGCTGGTCTTCCATTTAGTACCGTTGAAGATTTAGCATTTGGCCGTAAGCATTTGGCCACGGACATGTCCGCATTCTTGTCAAGTTGTGCTTCACTCCATCATTGCTGGTATGCGTATTCTGGTCACTCGAGTTCTCCACTAATTTGAAGACTTTGCACTTGTGATAGGTTAGATATGCGACCCCACCGTCAACATCTCTCGTTCCAAGCACTCCAGCTGCAGCAGTAGTTATCTCCTTTTCTCAACACGCGCATCACCCAACAGGAGGCTGTCTTTTCAGCAAACTAACGGCACCTCCGTTGTTCGGCATCTTGTCTTGCTGACGATAACAAATGACACTGGTTCACACATCATCATCTCGGTCTCGAGTTACAGTCTGCTTTTCTGCTGCATGTGGTGGACTTACTTTGGTCTAGTTGATCCCTCTGAGCTCACGGGAATACTCAAAACCAGCGTTCGTAGGACAACTGGTCGGAAGAATGGTGACAAAAAGACGAAGGTAGCCTCGGATTAGCTTTCACGATACCTCGTTTCCCACAGCGTTCCAACGCGTGCAATCCGCTGCAATACTCCCACCACCGTCTCAATACGACGATCCAGCAACTTGCTGGCCAAACCGAGCTGCTAAACGAAACAGATTTCTCTGTCCCGCCCATCGCAGATAGCACCAGATCTCTCTCCACATGGATCGATTCATGCGTGTTGATGCAGTCACGTCCACCGTTGATTTTGTCGTATCACGTGGAACGTTGTCACGCCAGTTGCAGCGGCTGGAAACGTCTTATTCACGCGAAATGTGCTTCGACAAAGAGCTCTCAAATGGAGCAGCTGCTACACGTAGTTGGAGAATGCCTTGTAGACATCCCTCGAAGTCCGTAAAGCCATCAAAATACCCCCTTTACCGCTCGATCTTGCTCTCAATTCGGTAACGTCGATACAGCTCTGCAAGTAGGAGAATACCGGAAAACCAGGCTGGCGTAGGTGTGCGGCGTGGTCTCGATAGCCGAGCGGAGAACTCTCCTCCTAGAGCGTCTCCGACAGCGCAAGTTGCACGAACGACATCACTAGCGTCTTGGCCACGGGGAAAAGGGGGGAATTGCTTGGCTTGGGCTCTTCTTGTGAACTGACACTGCGCTGCGCAGGTCCCTCGATCTTGATCAGATTTGCTCTGGTCAATTTTTGTGAAGTACCAAATTCAAATCCCCCGACTTTCACTATCTCAATACTTAAGTTCTTGAAGTATCTTGTAGGGAAGCAGTACAGCGCTTTTGCACGGCAATGACGTCTCCGAAAGTGCAGTGGCAGCACATGTCGTTGGATTGGCCATGATACCACCGCTACTTGACTTGCCTCGGTCGACTTGTCTACTGTGATTGCGGTGATGAATGACAGGAACACTACAGAAAAGCATTCCTGTGGTCGTGCACGACGCCGATTTCTTCGTCTATAGCGTTTGTGGTGGGTTTTGCGATGCCGAGAGTGTGGCTTGCCTTCCGCATCGTTACCGTGTACAACCTGCCATTGTAGGATGGAAGATTGTTGTAGCGGAGATGACACTAACGGAGACGACGCTAGTTAATAGTAGACTTGGAGCCGGCCAGTACTCACCAGAATGACGCACGGAGCATTCATCGCCATGATCGGGTCATGAATTCCATGCATGACACTAGAGAACTTACAACCGACCGAAACTGGTCATTCTTACAGACGACAGTTGCTTGCATGATGTTGGACAGCTCGTACGTTGAAGATCTCGAGTACTGCACTCAGCATCATTTGGACTCTGCGTGATCACCTGGACTTTTGCGTACCGCTTGGACATTGTGTGAACACTGGAACGTTGCCTCGCGCAACACTCCATGTTCCCGGTCACGATCGTCGTAACAGTGGTCGTGCACGAGGTTCTACGGCGGTGTACATGTGCGTAGTAGTAATCACCGGTGCTCACAACGCATTCGTAGACAGCAATGTGGCCGTTCAAGTTCTACAACCCCTTGTCCGAGCATTCGCGGTCGTTTGCAGTAGTCGGTCGAGCATTTCTATCGTTGTCGTGATTGCCGAAGCACTCGTTAACAGCATCGACCACTGGTACCGACGCCACCAGCATCGAAGAACTTGTGCACAGCATCGACCTCTAGCATCGTAGCACCAAGCGTAAGGTAGCTGTACTTCTTCGCAGTGACACCATCCAATTCGCCGAGGTATTAAGGACAACGCTGACCTTGAGTGGTCGCATCACAGAGGCCTTTTGCTCCGTGTCACTCAAGAATTGAATGTTTGGTACCTGCGTGTACGTTCCACGCCATCTCGACACCGGTAGCCGTAGTTGTAGATGATAAGCATATTACGGACAATGCACGACTTGTACGGGCGACGCATCATCAGCCGTCGAAACGACTCATACACGGACAAGATGTGCTCGATAGCTTATGTTGGTCGAAGTCGACCAAGTGTCCAGCTTGGTAGACTTGAGCGTGGAAGTCAGTACGTTGCTGTCGTGCCCGCCGAGGATATGAACACCGTCACGACGGTCGTAGTCGTAGTAGAGCGAAACACCAGCTAGGTGCCTTGCACTGGTGACGTTGTCGCTAGACAGCTATCGGAACGCGTAGCAATGAGATGTTGTTACTTCGTCGACTTCAGCATCAAAGTCACCAGGCCGTCAACGTGAATGAAGCCTAGACGGCTGCGTCGAGGTTGGTCATGCAGTTGGTGGCTGTCAAATGTGCAGACAACAAGGTTAGACGGCGACTTCAACAAATACTCTCATTTAATAAGAATGCCCTTTACAAAGGGTACCTACCAGATGAGTCATCCGTAATTTGACAAGCGATGGCCGTTCTTTGACTGCAGTGCTGTATACGATGTATACACGACGACAGTGTGTCACTGTATACTTCACCGTGCAATGACAGTACGTCGAGACTTTGGCGGGGCTTTGCGAGTGCCGAGCGTGGCGGCAAAGTTCCGAAAGCTCTTTGGCGAGGCGGAGGTGAAGCAGCGCTTCGAGTTGTGGCTTAAGTATCCCGGTGCAAAATGCAGAATGAGGAAGTTTTTGCCGAGGCGGAAGCGCTCGGACAAACGAATGGCGCCCAAGCGTTCACTGTCAGCCACCCGCTCGTCGCCGGCTCCGGTCCGCGGTTCCAGACCGAGGCATCGGCCAATACAGTGGCGGGAAAGCATGTTCAGATCCCATGCTATGTGTTTAATAGGCTACATGTATACAATAGTCGAACCAAGTTCAGTAAAAATGAGCTTATACAAGACTCCCCGCCTAATTTTCAGCTCCGAATAGTTATTTTCCTCAGTAATATCAGGATCCCCGCCTAATTTTCAGTTTCGATTAGTTATTTACCTCTCAGAAATAGTCCCGATATGCATAGGATTGGAATGGACATTTCTAAGTGCATCGTTGTGAAAACTATGCACCTCGCAGTTTTTATTCGTCCGACTTTTGCAAATTCGATGGAGAATCCTGTATCGATTAGAGGTACTGTAACTCTATCTGTGCACTTCGGTTAAAGTAATACAGACTGGCAACTTCAAGTTGCTTCTTGGTTTTACCACAGCTTTTGAAGCCATGTTGCTGATTTTATCATCGGTAAAGTTGCTAATATACACCTTGATGTTTGTATGCTCTGAAGCAACGTTTGATCTTTCTCTCCACTGCTCGAGTGTTCGAGCGACGGTGACGTCCGGCAAAACTCGCCTAGTTCACACAGCGTTTCTCACAACTACTTCGAATGTCAAGATTGGACGGACGCTTTCGGCACGCAGTATTTCATTCAATCGATATCTTTATTTAACTTACGCAATGTTCATGCCGTGTGCTACTCCTTTTTCCTCTTC
>NBNE01001804.1:0-10921 GCA_002215365.1 Phytophthora megakarya | reverse complement strand
GTAGCCGAAGCAACAGTTGCGATCAGAGACCGGGCTGCGCGTCATAAGTTCAAGGGCAGCAAAGAGGGGCTTGTTCTGTCAGTGCAGAGTCGAGTCTCACACAGCAGTCCGTTGAACAGACGGAGTGCGCAGTGTATGTGTGCGCACTGTGACAGAGCGGTGGCAGCGCCTCGGCTTTGGCGGCGCGCAGGTTTCTCGGCGCAATGCCGTCGTCTCATTGGGAACATAGCGTTTGCATTGCAGGACACACCAATTGACGGACAAAGATTGCAGAGATTGCTGCTGCTCCCGATCGAAGCATCAGCTTCAGCAATTGAAGCGTGCTGGTGGATGTGTGCCACTCTTGGTCCGAAATGGTCCGGATGTCGATCCAAATACCGGTAATACCGACTAAAGTGGATATTTGTTGCGAAAACGGGCCCAGGGGTCACTGAAAACCCTGTCAAAGTCGTTGGTCCGCCACCAGTGTCGAAAAATCGCTGCACCGCCGCAGCAAGTTCTGAAGTCGGCGACTCAAATCGCGCAGCTGGACTCTCAGAGTCACTCTGATCCCCATCGGGATCGACGAGCTGTTCGTGAATGTAAAGATTACTTCCAGCGGCAGCGAGAGCCGAAATGGCGGTGCTCGACTTGAGGCTTCGCTCGTCATGCGTCGCTTTCGCGCTCTCTAAAACCGAAAACAACAGCGCAACCCAGGACCGTCTGAATGGGGTAACGACTACGGCTGGAACCTTCCGGCCGAGGCTTAATTTTCTCACATTTCCGGATGTTGTTGGGACAAATCGACATGAAGCCGCATTTTGGAGTCGCTGGCAACGGCGTAATACGAAACGAAAACGGAATCCCGGCTGCTACATAGTTTTTCAAAGTCGAGCTACACTTGCAAGTGGAAACAGCGTCGCGCTGGACTGGTAATCACGCAAGGTGTGCGAAACTGCAGTGACGAGCAATAGGGAGGGCCGTTGCTGCCGAGCTTAGCCGTCCGTTTCGAGGCGAGCGGTGAAAATGTGCGGCAAAATCAACAATGCAAGATGTGTTTGTGCAGACGGGCCGGCTTTTTGGCTGGACACGAGAGATTCCCCTATCCCGTGCCTCAAATGTCAGCGCTGGATTGAACACATACACTTGATGTGTACGTTGCTACGGGACTTCAAGCGCTCTCTGCTGCCTGGTGGCGGATACACTTCCGAGCGATCATGACTCGGGCAGATTCGCCTCACCGTAGCGTTGGTCTCGGCGAGGCTTGCCATCCGACCAGCAGCGACAGCCAGCTGGGCTCTTCTGCGCGTCCACCGTTTTGCGAGTTTTTTGCACTCATACAAACCGCCAGTCAGTCACGTCCGTACACTATAAAACCTTAGGCTAGGGCTAGGGTGAAGAGCGAGAGGGGCTCCCCTGAAGGCGCAACACTCTCTCAAGTGGCAACTCGATCACACAACCACTTTCTCCCTCTGCTTGCTTTATTCTGCAATTCGCCGCAAAGATCGCAAGCATCCGCGGCTTGGTGTGTGTTATCAATAGTTGAACCCGTTGAATCAGGTCGGAGAGCCACCCACAGCATGGCGGAGTATTCGGAGATGGCACACAAGCACATGGCCAACGCGCCCGGAGCCGCCGTGAACGACAGCTACCCCGTGTACCAGCCGCACTTGCCGCAGCACCCTGTGCGCTTCCAGGAGCTGCCGCGGCTGCAGGTGCCACCCTTCGCGCTGACGCAGCAGTCGCCTGCCTGGAAGATGCCAGAGCAGCCGGCGCCCCGCATGAGCGTCTCCAACTTGCTGTCTGGAAGCTTCCGCAGTCGCGCGCCGCAACAGGCTCCGCTGCTGACGCCCCCGTCTCCCCCTGCCCCCGTCCAAGCTGCACCGCGTCGTCTGCCCAGTTTCGCTGACATCTTGGCACGAACCAACCTCCTGCACCTTATGGGTCGGTCGAGCGAGCCTACAGAAGCCCCCGCTCCCGCCATGGAGGCGCCGATGGAGGAGGAGATGCAGATGCAGCAACCTGAGATGATGCCCGTGTACGCACCACAGATGCAGCCCATGGGTCGGTCGAGCGAGCCTACAGAAGCCCCCGCTCCCGCCATGGAGGCGTCGATGGAGGAAGAGATGCAGATGCAGCAACCTGAGATGATGCCTGTGTACCCACCACAGATGCAGCCCATGGAAGGCAGCTACACGGCATTCGCCCCTCCTCGCGTGGACACGAGCATGAACATGGACACGTCGTCTACGATGGGCGACGAACTGCAGAGCCCCATGGGCGCAGCATCGCCGGTGAGCCAAACAAGTGAGACCAACAAGCGACGTGAACGCTGGACTGAAGACGAGCACGCGCGCTTCATGGAGGGACTGAACCGTTATGGACGTAAGTGGAAGAAGATCCAGACGTTCGTGAAGACCAAGACAGCTGTCCAAGTACGCACGCACGCGTACGGATACTTTGCCAAGCTGCTCCGCAACATGCCCGAGGATGACGCCATCTGGGAGCTCGCCGAAGAGATGAGCTCGCTCCCGGGTGCCGTGTTGAAGGGACCAGGCAATGGCAAGCGCCGCAATGAGCCCAAAACGGACGAGGCCGGCATGGAAGTGCTCCGCCGCTTCGTGTTTTCCAAGAAGAAGACGGAGGACAAGAAGCAATTGCTGGCGCCTAGCAGCGAGTCGAACGAGGACCGCGAGAACGTGGAGATGGCCGAGACAACGCCCTCCAACGCCAACTCGCAACCCGCCACGGGGTCCTGGAGCTCCACCCAGAGGTGGAAGGCCGACGACTCGGACGCGCTGCTGGAGATCAAGCGCCAGCGCCTGAATTAAGTAGTATATTTTTGCGGCCCCATGAGTGAAATTGTAGGCAGGATAATAGGACACAAAGAGCAGTGTATAAAAACGATATACACTCGGTAAAAGGCTATTTATTGAAGTTCTGGAATGCATTCAGGAACCGTTTCCTGAGTCTGAAGCCGTTTCCTCGACCAAATATTGATGCAGCACCGGGAAGGAAAGTCGGAAGAGCAGGGTGCAAGACATGTACAGTACATGTACTTGTATGGATATTGCCGCGTTGGACTGAGAATCAGGCAGAGAGCGAATCGTGAAGACCGTTGCGATTACACCTCGCGAGAGCTGTACGCTGGTTCATCGCAATCGCAGTGCTGTGGTTGCCGCACATTTCGACTTACGGAATGCCGCGTCTACTGTAAATACCGCATCCGTACCGGTTGAAAACCGGTCAGGGATCATTTGAATCTAGCGTGCAGCTGCCCCTTTTTGTGGCTCACAAGTGCTCGTTCGCGCAGAGAGTGGACATCTGATAAATTTCTTTCGCGTCGATTACCGTGTGGTACCGGTATTGTAAGAATGACTCCTTCCATTCGGAACTTCTGAAGTACCGCAATTTGCTTGCTGGTGTTACAAGAATTTGCATCAGCCAGTTTGCCTCTAACCAATTGTGAAAGCCTTCGCCAGATGAACCATGACAAGAGTAGCTTGAGCAAGACAACTCCACGTCACTGTGTTTGCAACCACCGTTTCTGGATCTGACAGATTCTGAATGATAATTGTGGTCACTCAGATCGCAGACAGATGATCCTACAAAAAACAAGTTTTTACATGTGCAATAAGTAAAATTTACAATATCGTGGCAGACAAATAAAAGTCTTGCTTGTCGTGATAGATTTTATTTGAATAAATTCATTGGTTTTGACTCAAAACCAACTTCGAATATTTAAACTTTGGATCCTCACTAATATTTGTGCTTTCTTGGTTAATGCATGCTTTCTTTGTTCTTGCTGGCAGCGTTTGTTGTGTCGATATAACCAATTTGCTTACGCCCATAAGCGACTTGACAGCGCAAATCACTGCAAACTGTATCCGACCCTGACAAGTTGAAACAGCAATGCGCTACAATCAAACAGCGTTTCCACACGCTTTAGAAGTACCTACGTGGTTGAATACTAGACCAATGCCGTATTGATGAACGTCTACCAGTTACAACTTGATAGGGAAAAGTAAATGCAGACAACGGTAGAAATGCCTAATATGTGACTCGGTAAGCACCATAATATTCCATGCATTTTCATGAACTACCATGCTGGTGATGCACTAATGGGATGTCTACTTGAATGGCCAGGCTTTTTCGACCTTACCCTTGAAGTTCCAGTCATTCATCGGCGTGTTTGCCTTGCCAAACTTTGTCTCGTTCAAAGCTATGCGTGCCAGATCCGTCATTTGGTCCCACATGATCAGATCCTGAAACGTGCCGGCATCCTTGGTAATATCCAGCGCGTGGTTTAGCGGCCATGAATGTTCGTATTTGACCTTGACACTGGTGCCGTCAATGACGTTGGCGGGACACGGTGCGTACTTGTTGTACCCGCTGTGCCACGAAGGTGAGCAGCCGAGGATTTTCGGTTCAGGAACATCCGGGTTATCAATGAACACCACTAGGTGCTCCCAGTCGTGACGATGCCCCATTCGAGAAGATGGAGCGTCTTTAGGGAAATACCAGGAGTACATGATGGCCCAGACGCCATTGAACCAGGTGGAACGGCCGTAAACTTGGGAGCCGTGACCTGATCCTCGGCACCCACCCTGTGGACTACCAGACGTCTGAAGACCACCACTGGTCTCGCCAATATCGTTCACGGCGGGGTACGGAACACACCCCGTGTTGATGCGGATCTGCGGTTTGAACTTGACAGCAGCCTTCTCGGAGATTGTAACAGGCTCAGGTTGAGCGAATGGCTTGACATCCTTGTGTGGAATTGTCTTCGGTTTCCATACCACTGGTTGTTGTTGCTGTTGTTGGTCTTGCTGTTGTTCTTGTTGTTGTTGCTGGGTATCGTCTTGGGCGTAAATTGCGGCAATCGCAAAAATGACGGTGAAGAAGAAGACACCGAGCTTCATTTTCAAATGCGGGTTTGTCGAGTGGAAATGCTGAGTGTCCGGGAAGGAAAATTGAAAATGAATGTCGGACGATACAAGTGACTAAAGCATTTGGCGACGCTGTGGAGTTGAGGAATTGTACAGACTTTACTGAGTTCTGATGAGACTATTCCACAATGGCTCCGATTGTGGTCGGGATCATCGGATCGATGGGGCGGATGGAGCGCGACGCCATGAACGATTCGCTGTCGTTGGACTCGATGACCAATAATACACAGCTTGTGTGCTGCAGAGAGAGTGTTGTGTGGTAGCGAGGAATTCGGACGGCGACACTTATTGCCAACTGGGAAATAAAAACGGATCTGCTAAGCATTTTAACCCCCTGACTTACTGTACACGTTGATTTAACACTCAATGTGAACAACTACAGTACACTGTACAGCTGCTTTTAACCAATCTAACAAACATGTGACCAACAACTGCGGAACATCAAATATCCAAGGTCCAACTTGGATATTGCTTTGTACTTCATGAAGTATATGTACATGCACCCCACTGTACAGCTGCTTTTAACCAATCTAACAAACATGTGACCAACAACAGCGGAACATCAAATATCCAAGGTCCAACTTAGATATTGCTTTGTACTTCATGAAGTATATGTACATGCACCACAAAGTTTGCGAAGCAAAAGATGTGCGATTAAAGGACAGACGTCTTGGCCAAACATGCAACACTAGCAACACAGCATGATTACTTTTTCAAGGATGCCAAGAGTCTTCGTAAACACCACCTATCGACAGCCAGTTCGGGTTTAGCGAGTCATTTAACATCGACTTGACTACTACTGAAGTATTGTATAATAGGGTTTGTAGAATTTGAGCTTCAGCAAGTCTATGTTAACAACATGGTTTTTAAAAAGTTGGGTTCTATATGCCCATCTTGTCCACATCAGGATCCAAAATCGAGGATGTGACTTTGTTCTGCACTTCCTGTTGTGTTGGAAGCGATTTGGGTTTCAGAATTCTTGGACAGCACGTCAAGTAGGCCACCACCTGCTATCCTCGATGTACTTGAAGCGAAGCTCGTGTTGCAGACACCCTGAGGTTCAGGGACTGAGCTCAAGGTTGAACAGATCGTGTACATGTACCTTCTTCGGAATCTATCCCAGTGTCAATTAGAACGATGCCACCTTCAACGTTCGCTACAACATTTTTTGGTAACACGACCCGCATTATTTTCCTGGTGTGAATGATACTCTATAGGGTTGACTGGTATGCCTGCTGTGTGGTCTCATCTAATGCGAGTACCTTTTGCGAAGTATACGTTCATTGTTGTCTACCTTGACGACATTTGTGTCTTCTCCACCAATATGGAAGAACATGTGGAACATCTTTGCATGCTGTTTGAAGGTCTCCGTCGTGAAAAACTGCACTGCCATCTGTCCAAGTGTCATTTGGGCCAACCGGAAGTCAAGTTCTTTGGTCATTCGATTTCGGCTACAGGGGTAACACACCACTGGTAGGTTTCAGCGTGCGTCCGGAAGGTGGTGTACTTGCGACGTTGAAAGACAATACGCATTTGGTGGTATTCTTGAGCCAAACCGATAACAGAGAAGATAGTACAACCATACCTCTGATCGAAGAGTTCGTCGATGGGCGGAATTGGAATCTTTGGAACAATCGACTGCGAGTTCACGTAGCGATAATCTATGACCCATCAAATTGGTAACGTTGAGTTTCCATAGCGCACCCACTCTGAACGAGAGATCTGACGACCAGAGATAGGATCTTTTTTGGGATACCAAATATATTGGACACCCAGTGTGAATCAGAAACTTTGATCCAACCTTTCTTCAGCTTTTTAGCCACGAAAAGCTTTAGTCCATCCTGCTCCACTTTGGACAAGCGGAAAGGACCTCGGTTGTTTGGCACAGCATCGGGTTTCATGTTGCGTTCGAAATCCACGCGACGAGACGGCGGAAGTCCATACGGAAGTGTCTTTGGGAAGACATCCGTAAACTCGTTCAACACTTTAATGATTGGTTTTCAAACCAAACCACTCATCGGAGTGGTGGCACAAATTTTCACACGATATACTTCATCGTACGAATTCTTCTTGACTTTGCGTTTTGAAATCAGCAGCAGCGATTTCCACAGCTTCCGGCGTGGCTACTGGTTGCATAGGTGGTTGGCTCCGTATAGATGGGAAGGAAATATCATGCGAACACAATCAATGATTGGCTGGAACTTGGTAAACCAAGGTTTTCCCAGGATGACATCATGTGCATTCCCTAACTTGCAATTTGCGGAAATGGTAACAACCAAATCCAATACTTGCAATCCCTTTCTTCGCAGAACGAGCTCTCGTAGAAGTACCATCGAAACGGGTAACTTGTGATACACCAGAGGCAGACATATTATCCACTAACCCTGCTCGAACGACATTGCATGTGGCACCACTGCCGAACATAATGACGAATGGTTGTCCTTCACAAGTCCCTTGCTTACGAATGAGTTCGTTCTCACGGTGCACCGGCGACAAGGTGGGCGTGGAAATTGCTTCCACTTCAACAACCGTAACCTCGTCATCTGCAGGTGATGTAGTAACAGCAGTCGAACCGACGCTAAAGTTAGCAAAAGACTGTTTGTGTTGATTCCGGCGAGCATGCTTCTCTTTGTTTTTGAGCTTATAGCTTTGCTCAATGACATGACCGGGTTTCTTGCAATAGCGACATCTCTAGCTAAAAGAGGATGACGAAGACTGACGACGGTTTTTAGTACTTCCAGAATCGATTTCTATAGGTTCTGGTTCATTGTCTTGTCCTCTCACTGGTGCAGACTGTTGCTGATGCTGATTACCGGTGGGAGAGGAACGGGATCAATCGTGAGACAGTAGCGGTGGACGATAATTTTCCCCGTATGTGATGTGATCGATCATATTCCAATGCAATTTTTATTGCTTGTGATACGGTAGTACAGCGGCGGTATTGAACTTCTTCACGTGTTGGACTAACGAGTCCACGTGTGAAGTAAGTGATCTAGTCTAACTCACTCATCTCTGTGACTTGCATGATTGTTTCACCGAAACGAGATATATTCTCTTCCAGATTGATACAATTCTTCTACTTGAACGCGTACGGTTGATCACGCAGACGCTCTTGCAAATCCGGAGGCACAAATTCGTCAGTCAGTTTGGCGATAAGATCTTGCATGTCGTTCATATCACGCTTATTCAGTTTGTTTACCAAGCGTCAGCGTTTCCTTTGAAGTGTGCCGTTGTACTCGCCAAATTCGGGAACTTTGGTCATCATTTCTCCAATCAATATTTTTTTCTTCAAGTACTGTGCAAGTTGTTCAAAGTACAAATCTATAGAAGCACCCATCTTGCCAGTGAATTATGGCAAGCAAATCCTTCCACTTTGACTTCACGTTTGGACATGGTTCAAGCAGCTGTTGTTGCTTATCGACCATTTCCATCAGCTTCTGAGTAATGATCTCAGAGGACCACTCTTTAGGATTTAACGAAGTCATCAGTAGTTCAGAAAAGGTTCAATGACTCAAATCTACGTTTCTTAGTCGAAATTTCGGTCTCCTTAAGTCATAAGACCTCTTGGTTGACAGCAGTCAACAGCTCACTAAGACCGTGATCGATAGTGCCAAGCTGAAGCCTTAAACTTGATTCTCTGAGTGCGCTCAGTACGGGATGAAAGCAATTGATTTGAGCGTTCTCCAATGAGAACGCCCTGTCAGAACCCGTGATTGAGTTGCAAACCTGATGTCTGTTGTGCCAGCACCGTAAGATATATGTTGCCACCGACAAGTGATTGGACATCACTAAGTTCTGCTCGTCAACACCAATAGAATCTCTTCTCCCACCAAACAAGTATTTGTTGGTACTCTTGGGCATAATAAAGGCCAACCAATGCTCAGATAGAATCTGTCAGTGCGTAGCTGTCATTTCGTAAAAGCTCGCGTCACCCCCTCCCCGCTCTCCCCCTTGAAGCCGCCATGACACGCTCACACCCATGGGTGCTTCTCGCCGCAGCGATGCCTGAAGAGTCGGCCAACCTGATTGTAGCAGGGTTCAAGAGCCACAACATCGTTAAGAGCTATAAAAGCCAGTGCCGCGTTTGCATGTTAGCAGCGCCGCATACCATGAGAATTCGACGGCTCGAATGCGCTTGCCCGTTCTGCGTGGAGATGTCGCCGTACGTCAAGTGTCCGTGACATGCTCTCGTCCAGACGTGTCTGGCGCTGAACCAATTTACCGTGGAGGAGGCCTACCGCCACAACATGCCCGTAACCCCACCTCCGAAGCCCACGCTAACGCCCGCGATGAAGCAGCTAGCACGGGAACGGGGGACCCAGGGCCTTAAGCATAACCGCATCTGGGAGGGCCTGACGGAGCGCTTCAGTCTCACCGAGAACACCATGCCTGAGCTTGCGGCTGTGCAGCGTGTCGTCAACTGCCACATCAGCACCGCCTAGGCTGCAGTGACCTCCACCGGGTCGTGACAACGAAGCTTGAATACACCAGGTTTCGTGGGGACGAGGACGCAACAACGCCTTTCACGTGCACTTGGCGTACCAAATGGGAACGGCTCTCCTGTCGCTGGTAACGACAGTGATGCGGATCCTTTCAATGTTGGGATAACAACGAAAAGTCTACAGCGTCAAGCAGACCGAGACCCAGCCACTTTCATCCTGCACATGACGCTGCCTACAAGCTGTCTCAAGTGGGCTACCCCGAGATATCCGACAAGGCCCGCCAGTTCCATTTACTAGGGATCTTTATCGGGTTTCAGCTCCAGGAGCCGTATCGCGCTGAGGTCTTAGCACTACTAAGGAAAACGTACACTAGCGTGACGGGAAAGCCTATGCGCATATGCTACGTGATGGGTGATGCCGACGGAGCCCAGTGGAATATGCTTCAGAGTGTGTTTGGGCCGGACAACTCGTTCTCCTTCCTGATGTGCTACTTTCACGTAGCCAAAGGGTTTACGATAAGACACGAACGCTGGCTTCTGATCTGGCAGTTGGTGTGCTTGTTAATCCCAACGAACTCCATTTCACTGTGAGCAAACTAGAGTTCAGGAGAAAACTAGCGGATATCCCAGCAAAGTGGGGTTGGTCGCCTTCCTTGAAGACCTTTTCGGCTTACGTTTCTAAGGTTTGGCTGAACGAGCGTGTGTGGCAATGGCATTGTTTTCACACCCCCAGCAGCTTTGCCGCCACGAACAAACCCTGTGAGACCAACAATGCGGCTATCAAGCGTGACACTACTTTGCGGCGTAAGATCAAGATGGGCTCTCT
Organism: Phytophthora megakarya; assembly: GCA_002215365.1. Taxonomy (NCBI): domain Eukaryota; phylum Oomycota; class Peronosporomycetes; order Peronosporales; family Peronosporaceae; genus Phytophthora; species Phytophthora megakarya. The sequence goes on along the minus strand of NBNE01001804.1, from coordinate 726 downwards.
TATCAGCCAGTTGCTGCTTCCCTGTCAGAGCAAAAGCGTCAGTAGCAAAACGTTTTACGATGCTGCATTACCTCCATACAACCTCGTCCTTCGAGCAAATGCCTTGGCCAAAGACAAGTTGTTAACGTTGGGCGCGCAGCAGCATTTGGGTTTTTTGGAAGGGACACCCATTGAGGCAGGTGACGGACCAGACATGTGCGAGTAGTCGGTATGCTGGCTAATCGCACTTTTGACGCTAGAATATTGATGCTAGGACTGCGAAATTTCTATGAGTGAAAAAAGGATGTGTGTTTTTTGGGTAAGTGACGTTGACGACTTGTTTCGAGCTTCTCTCACCTTCTTCATCAACTCCTGCCGCTTGCAATTCTTGCTCCATCTTGCATTAGCTGAGGCGATAGTTGCTGCCGACAGTGTCGAGCGGGGCAGACTCTTCCGGAAGGCCGTCTTCTCATCTTCAACGTTGTCATCATCCCATTCGCGGTCGTCCATAACGCAGTAGGCAGATAATATAGACCCCAGGTTTCTCTTGGTCACCTGCGTGACCCTCCACCAACCCGGTCCACGTACTGGTATGATTGAATCTTGTCCTCGCGACGTATGACGACGCAACCCGAGATTGCATCCCACTTGTCTCGGTCCGGCGTGTGTGAGTGATATCCAATCAATACTGCGTGGTATACAAGCTGTAGTGGGCCTAGTGCTCACTACCTAGCTTACACGTGTGCG
>NBNE01001803.1:0-10927 GCA_002215365.1 Phytophthora megakarya | reverse complement strand
GATGCCAGATCGACGACGACATCGCTGAACACTAGATCTGCGGATCGGCAGAGTGCCCGGAGGAACTCTGTCGACGGGAATGAGGATGGTCTGGATCCCGATCCAGATCTGAAAGGGAAACCTCACCCTCCACAGGTCTCCGATATGGAGATCCTGGCGGATCCTGACTCGCGTCAAGATCCGCTAACAAAACAAACAAGGTGAAGTCTGAACCGTATGTATTTTTATTATCCATATAAGCCGACCCTATATATGCCCAAGGAGCCACAAGTCTCGGGACCCGAAGTCGGATAGCCAAGATACAAGACTTTGCGGACGAAGGTAAAGGCCCCTGAGTATGAGGATGATGGAGATCAAGACAGATCTGGATGGTCCGTCGAGGATCTGAAATACTTGTACCATCGGAAGAAGCTACGCGACTTCGTACATCAGGGTCCGGTGATGAATAGCCTGAAGCTGAAGCGGATCGCGAAGCCAAATGATCCAGTAACTGCCCCAGCGAATGTAACCAACAAGCTCGACGTAGTAACGGTCCTGATCAAGCTGTTGAAGGCAGCCGGCATGATCCCCGGATCCTTCGAGATGTGTTCGACCTGGGTCTGACCGTGATACAAACCGCAAGCCGAGATCTCTTCGGAAAGCTGAAGATCCTGGTTGGCAAAGTTCCTCAGATCGCGGATCCGGTATCATCACCCCCGATCGACGTAGTGGACAACCTGACGGTGTCATCACACTATGCATCTGCGGCCGAAGACGGATCCGACACCTCATCGTAATCCCGTCGCATGTCCCTGGGACCTTCCGGTGCGGTAATGCTGGAGGCGAGATTCAAGGTCCGGCGTCCAAGCCCAGCCAGATCTGGCAGTCAGGCTAAGGGATCAACTCCAACTGATCAGGCCACAATCACTTCGAGCCCGGATCAGTCGGCTGGAACGCTGCAGACGTTCTTCAACGCTGCGATGGATCGATTCCTAGCTCAACAACAAGCAGCAGGTGCGGATCCGGTCGTTGCGGAAACTTAGAACACCGGATAGCGGGATGTCGACATGGAGTCGATTCGATCATCGGATCGCGGATCCAATTGGGAATATGATCCAGACGACATCGACTTCCCGACACCCGCCCAAGCGGCCGTAGCCACGGCCGCATCCGGATCCACTGGATCCGCCATGATCCAACGAGTCCGGATCTTGGCGATCTCGGATCAGAAGGAGTTCTCAGGTATGGACCTGGACGAGGATCGAGCACGAGCTTGGATCAGCAAGGTCAAGTCGGCCTTCATGCGAGATCAAGCATCAGACGAAGAGAAATGCTTGACCTTCGCCGATCTGCTTGCGGGATCCGCGAAGAACTGGTATCGTCAACTGAGCCGATCCACGCGTAATAAGTGGAGTGATCTGTTTCGCAGCTTCCAGATCCAGTATTGCGGACTTGGAGTAACAGTGGCGAGGCAATATTAACATGCGCGTCCCAGATCCGATGAATCATCGCTGGACTATCTGTACCGATTGAACGTTGCCGGATTGCGTGCGCGAGTCAAGATCTAAGATAGCAGTACCAAGGATAGGCGTGAACATGTGGATCACTTCATCGAAACACTGGAGGATCCGGATCTGGCAGATCGGTTGACGTTATTACGACTATCGGATGCGGACGATCTGGAGAACGTACTTCGTGCGCGGGATCGGGCCAAAAGCCGTCAAAAGAAAGCTGCTTTCGGATCCGGCAAGTTTTCGGAGCCGGCAAGTTCCAACAGAAGGCATCCAATGCTGCACCGTCGGCTCCGGCCAAACAAGTGCGAGCGATCCAGATCCACGCTGCTGACTCCGGATCCGATTCTTCCGAGGGATCGGACGGATCCGACTCTGAGATGGATAGTCATCGCCGGATCTACCTTGCCGCGAATCAGGAGGTCACTCCGAAGGAGGAAAGCGAGACGACCATGCCGGATCCGGGACATCTGGATCCGGGATCCATGAAACATATCCACCTGGAGTACCGATCCAAGATCCAGAGCGATGGATTCAGTCGCAACCGATGCTCGCACAGCGGATCCAAGAAACATTCAAATCTCGGATGTTGGAGACGGGTGACTTGTACCAAGTGCGGCAAACGAGGTCATCCGGCGGATCATTGCCTTTTTGTATGTCGCGGATGTGGCGAGCTCCATGACATGGGCAAATGTCCGATGGAGGAGTTTTACAATCAGATCCGCCAATGGTTCAATCCGACCAAACACATGGGTATGCTGCCTGAAACTGCCGAAAAGATGTTAAACTAGGACGCCGCTCGTCGGGGTGGAATCCGATACGAGCCGAGCGTTCTAGATATTGCATCTATGCATTTGTGCATAAGACATCGGTAGATCAAGTTAGCAAGCAGCGAGATCTACCCGATAATACACGTGATCTGCACGGGAATCATACCTTCGCGATATCCAGTCTTCGCCAAGCTGATGAATATGCCAGAACCGATGTGACCATGACTGTGGATCTTCATCCAGGAGAATCCAGTGGTTATTGAAAACAGAAGGATCCGGATCTGTGGTTCAAACCTGCGGATCAGGATACTACAACGGAGATCACGAAGCCTAGTCGGATCGCCGAGTATCGTCGATCCGGATACGCGTCAACATTGGACCTCCTACCTACCAGGAGAATCCCGCGGATACTAGAAACATCATGCTCCTGGTAAGTGGTTCCGTCAAGCCAAGATCGTCGACAAGATCCACAATGAGAAGGCAGTCTTACTCCTAGATACTGGTGCCGAGGTGTCCATCGTGGATACCGCCTTTGCTCGTAAGGTTGGGTGCTACATCGACTCGAGTCAGATCCAAGATTGTGTGGGGACCGGCGATAATGTGTATCGAACGATAGGAAGAACGCGGATCAAGGTAACTCTCGCAGGATCGTTGGTGTATTTCTTCGATATCTGGGTAGGTGATCGCTCTGGGCAAGAAGCTAGCCAAGGCATGGACTTCATGGTCCCGGCCGGGATCCGCCTGGATCTCACTCATGGATCCATCAGCTTGCCCGATGAAGCCCGGATCCAGCTTAGGGGGAGGCGACTGCTTTACAGCGACAAGGCCAGGATCGTGAATCTTGGGCAATACCTGAGGATCCAGCCAGGAGGATTAGCGGAGCTTCCCTTACGCCTGAGGACTTCGGATCACGAGAAATTCTGGGTCACCCGTGGAAATCATTGGGTCCCCACAATAGTCCATGGTCCAGGGAAGATCCGATACATGAGGATCACGAACGTAGGCGACAAGGTGTTGATCCTCCATCAGGACTTGCGGATCTGGATCTGAGATCCTCCACCAGGACTTGCGGATCGGGATCTGGCTGGCCGGCGATAATGTCCCGCGACTGCCAGGCTTCATCTCAGTGGGATCCCGGCGCTACATGGAGTGGCAAAATCTGGCCCTCGAAGCGACCGTGGGTCCCCGATCTGCGGACTCGGATCCGGATGCTGAAGATCCGCCGAGGCTTGCAGTGGAGCGCCCCGAGTACGAAACTCCGCGCGGAATGCTGCAACGACCATGGCCGACGGCGATCGAGTGTTTGAAGGGCGGATCAAGTGGAGATCAAGGTGACTCTGACCACCAGCCCGTGAATAATCCGCCGTCGGACAATCCGCCGCTGGATTGTCGACCGTTGGACGTGGCGTCTGTCGCAAGTGATGGGTCGGATCTGTCGTCTATCGCAGATGGAGACTCTATGTCACATGTTGTAACGATCGTGAGGGCGCTAGACGATCAGGATCCAGGTGCATCAGGTATTACGACTGCAGATCTGCCCCAGGTCAAAGATCCAGCCGTGGAAACAGGAGTGGCAGATGAAGTTCTAAGTGGAGTAACTGGTGCAGATCAAGATCCACAGTTCAGGCGGTGCAAGATCCGAAGGTGGCGACGTTGAAGGGTGATGGGTCACACCCATCATCATTGATGGGTGTAGAATCTGGGACAAGCCATAAGTTGGGTGACCCGTTGGACAAGAAGGACGCCACGTCTATGTCACAGAAAAGAGACGAGGATCCGGCAGCTGTTCTGGAAGGTCAACCGAACACATCGGATCAGGATTACGACGAATGTGTGTATTACCACGAAGGCAGTGATCTCTACGCTGAAGATGTCGACGGACAACTAGCAGTACTGCCTGAAGTTCCAGCAACGACGGAAGATGTAAGGATCGAGGATAGCCAATTGTGCGGATCCGACAATCAGACGCCTGAAAAAATCGACCGACTCCGTCAGCGGATCTGGAACTTCCAACATCTCCTGATCGGCAAAGAAAATGCTCTCCCACCAGCAGCCCGAGGGGTTGTGTGTGATATTGATGTGGGAGGAGCTCGGCCGATCGCGCTCAAGTGTCGAAAGTTGCGGATCCAGTTCCGAGAGAAACTGGCAGAGTTGATCAAGGGTCTCCTGTCAGCTAAGATGATCAACCACTCAAGATCTCCATGGGCATCGCCGATCGTCGCGATCATCAAGAAGAATGGTGTGGATATACGATTGTGCATTGATTATCGGTTGGTTAACAGTCTTTAACAGCTGACTTTTATCCGATGCCGCTGATCAACGATCTACTGGAGGATCTGGAGTCTACACTATGGTATTGCTCACTGGACATGGTGAGCAGATTCTGGGTGGTTAAGATGACGGGACGGGCCCGCCTGATCTCGGCTTTTATCACCCCATTCGGAATTTTTGAGTGGAACCGGATGCCGTAGATCTACCCGCGGATGATCGACAACGCCCTGTATGGGTTCACTCGGATCCCGAAAATGGCAGGTGCTCTGGTGCGTCTGGATGTATTCGAGGCCGGAGAACCTGAAGATCCGGCCAAATCGTCGGTGTTAGGACGCAGTTCCTATATCGACGACATCTTAGTGCCAGCGGATAACTGGGATAAGCTATGTGACCGAGTCGAAGATCTTCTGGAGGCGTACGACAAATGGAACTTGTCAAAAAGCGTTGTCAAAAGTTTCTGGGGGCATGCCCAAGGTAGAATATCTTGGTCACAAGGTATCGCACGACGGACTGGAGGCGAATCCGAAGGATCTGTCGGCTTTGACGGATCTCGGACTTCCCGGATCCCTGCGTGCCATGCAATATGTTTTGGACAGCCTGAAGTATTATAGTCGCTTCATCGAGGATTATGCGATCTACACGTCTGTGCTATATGAGTTAGAGGGAGATCGACTATGCTGCGATGGAGAAGGGCATGAATCGAAGCCCGGCGCTAGCGTCGGAATCCCCGGATCCGGACATTTTGACTAAGGATCCGACAAGTCCGCAATCCTAGCATCCGGATCAGCGGGGTCAGGATCCCGAACTTAGCGAGCAAGATCCGAACCTAGTGTCACAGGATCCGATGCCTGATTACGTGAAGGCGTCGAACCCCGAGAAGGACAATCTTGCAGATTTGGATCCCCGGTGGATCCATGCTCACAGATCGCTCAAGGTGCTAAAGGAGAAGATCGCGAAGACGCCGATCCTACGTCACTTCGATCCGGATCGACAAGCTGTGGTGGTTGTATATGTCAGTGATTAGGCGATCTCCGGTGCATTGATGCAAGAGTATGACCAGATCTACTATCCAGTGATGTTCGCGAGCCGTACGTTGAAGTCCAACGAATCGAATTACGGGATCGCGGAGAAATGGGTGTTGGCATTGTTGCGGATCCTGGATCTCAACTATAATACTTTAGTCGGGAGACCAATCCGAGTGCTGACACGACACTCAACACTGGCTTGGTTATTTAGATTCAATGAATTACATGGTCGTCTGGGACAGTGGGCCAGGCTGCTTGCACCCTGGATCCTAGAGATCGTCAAGTGTAACAAGGTCGAGGATGAGATCCTGAGGACATTAGCAGCCTGTATCACTCCCAGATCCGAAGTCGGCAAAGCGCTGATCTCGATCACCACGAAGAAGGAACCGAGACGCAAGATCCAGGCCCCGATTCCGACCGTGAGATCGGATGAGGATCTGTATGTCGCTAGCTTCGACGGATCCGCCCGTGTCAAGCGAGGTGAAGGCGCCGACAGCGCGATCCTGTGGAAACTACCCGAGTGGATGGTGGTGAAAGCCCGATCCGGTTATGCCGAGGGTCTGACTGTCAATGAGGCCGAATATGACGGCTTTTTGTTATGTCTCGATTTGCTGGAAGGAACGAATCCGCTACGATTGGTAATCTGTGGCGACTCAAACCTGGTGATCCGCCAAGTTAGAGGCGAGATCGACTGCAAGGCGCCTGGATTAACGTTGTTAAGACAAAAGGCGTTGGACAGATTGTGAATCCGGCCGGATCATGAGTGAGTACAAGTGAGGCGAAGTGAAGCGAGATTGGAACGGAAGTGCAGATAGCCTGGCTAGTGCTGCATTGCAACGACAATGTGGAATAGAAGTCGAAACCGATAGTGAGATCCAGGATCTGATCACATTGAACCGACTGGACGAGATATTGGTGGTGAAATCCGAGGATCCGGCAGTGCAGATCTCGGCCGTTACCACTAGATCGAAGGCCAGATCCGGCGTGAGATCGGAATGCAATCCCCCGGTATTGAGCGAGGAAGTGATCAGAGAGCTCAGGATCGAGCGGATCCGACAGGCACAGGACGAGAAGGCCCAGAACCACAGCTTGAAGAAGTATCTGGCTGGTGAAATGCGCGATCTGACACAGGAAGAGGCCAGATCTTGCGGACCCATCGCCATGAATTCTGAAGTGGATCAGCATGATCTCCTTTTCAATCGCCCTACTACGAAGGAATCGCCTGCGGATCGGGACAAATTGATATTAAAATTGGCTGGTATGCTAATGATGTCCTACATCATTAGCATACCAGCCTCCAAGGTGGACATCAGGGGATCGGCCGTACTTACGGATTGGCCCGGGATCATTTTCACTGGAGAGGATTGTACCGAAGTGTACAAAGATATGTTGGGGAGTGTGTGGATTGCAAAACTGGAAAAGGGCGACCCTGGATCCAAGGCGAATCGCCGGGTAATCTTCAAGCGACGTATCCATTTCAGATCATCGCTATGGATAACATCCTCACATTGACCAGATCCTATGAAGGTAACACTGAGCTATTGATCTGAGATTCACACTGGAGGCGGTGATCCCGATGGGAAGTACCAGAAGACAGGATCGGGATTCGCTGGGATGGCGATACCGGATCCAGAGGCATTACCAACAGGCACGTGAGCAGGTGAATCAGCGCTTACAGAAGGCGATCGCAGATCGGGCGGATCAGCATAATGATATAGTGCGCCCGCATCAAGTTGAGGTCGGATTCCGAGTATGGTTATACTTGGATCAGATGCGAGAGGGATATACCAAGAAGCTTGCGCATCTGTGGCATGGTCCTTTCCGTGTGGCCGAGAAGATCGGCGAGTATGCCGTGAAACTTGAGATAAGCCGGATCCGCATACAATATCTTCCCCGTAGTCCATGTGGCAAAGATCAAACCCGTCAGAGAATTTTCGGATCGGTCGGGAATACGTCTTATGACGCAAGATCAAGATCGCCTGGATTTCGACGAAGCACTCCTTCCCGGAGATAGCTGGATCCAAGATCGCGATCCGGACGAGTATGAGGTCGAGAAGATCTCGGACATGAGGACTGGCCGGAAGACAAGATATGGTCGGATCCTGCGTGAATTCTTAGTACGCTGGCGCGGGTACGAGGATCTGACCTGGATCGATGAGGCAGATCTCAACTGGGAAGCAATGCTCCACGAGTTCTTGCGGGATCGCGCCAATCAGAATCGGTTTGGCGTGATGCAATCTCACGAAGAGACCTAAGGGCAAGCTTCGCATAGATGAGTTGGTCGCCAATGCGAGAAGTTTAGCATGAAGGATCTGCAGGGAGGCTGCGGATCGGAGGAGCAGGTACATATTTGGATATATCACAATGTGCCGAAATCTACAAAGGTCAAGGTCCGAGATAATGTGGAGGCGGATCACGAAGTACGGACTCTGTGGAAAATAAGTGAAAGGACCGGTGGAACGAAATGAAAGGAGACATATATTAACGGAAAGATCCCAGATCTGTTAGAGCGTTAGATCCAGCGGGTACCTCAGGATCGGCTGGCGTACGGGGATCCGTGGGCGAGTCGCGTCGGGCGCTCACCATGCCAAAGAACTTCTCCACCAGCCTAGGGATCTGATGCGCAGGGTGATCCGTCGCAGAAGTGCCGTAATGATTTCGCCATGGATCCACTTCGTCACATTCAGCGAGTGCCTCAATCAAATTGGCAGGATTCGGCCGACCAGCGCGACGCGCTTCAATCCCTGGGTACCAAGTTACTTCATCGGATATCTTTGGGAAAATGAAGGAGGTATGGATACAGTAGGAGATCAAGATCACACCAACCTGCTTGCATGGTCAAAACGAAGATGGGCAGGATCCTGCGCCAGCGATCGCCATCGTGTGATCGCCGATTGTTGCGTGCCTTGCAGAGAGCCGCCAGACGTGGATGATCCGCACATATACGCTTGATGATCGGGAGCTTGTGTGTAGATTCCCAATACACAATGAGATCTCGAAGCTCCAACTGCGAGTATTCGGTCAGGAAGACGCCAAGTCGACCACCCACTAGGATCTGGAAAAAGATCGGGTCGGGCACATTGCCACCGCCCAGGATCTCTCAAGGGGATTTGTCGAGGAGAGCCTCAATGTTGTCGACGGTGATCAGGTGAGCGCAGTAATCGGCATCCTAAGGAGGTCGAGATCTCGGCGAATGGTGAGGATAGATCCACTCGGGTCGGAACGGCAACGCAGTCGCAAGAAGATCCACTATCATCGTCATGATCGACCACCGACACATATCATCCAGAATCCAAGGATCGATGTCAGCTGCCGAAAATACGCAAACTTGGGTGCGCCCAGGAATGTACAGTTATCGGCGATAGGATCATGGGGTAGCATGGCTGGATTAGGAGGTGGGCGATCACCAGCAGGCCGATCGGCAGGAGGATTGGGAACATCATCACCGTCGCCGCCAGGTCCATCGTCGCCCGGATCACCCTTCCGCCACCACCGATACGACGCGGAGACGCGTGATTACGCCGACGTTGCGCGGATCTTGACTGGGCAATAGCTCGAAGGGTGTCCTCTTCGAACATATAATTCTCGACCTCCTCCGTTTCATGATTGGTGGAGGGAGCAGAACTGTCCGGATCCGTAGTATCTTTATGGTCCTCATCATCGTGTGCAGCATAATCCTTTGTGTCTTCATTACCACCGGTAAGATCCAAGATCTACGGCTGCGGGCCATCCTTCTGAGGCTCTGGTGCTCTGGTGCGGATCCCTCGGGTTTGCGTTTTGGCGGTGTGTTATCGCTGCTCGAACTACCGGATCCACCGAGCGCTTGGGCAGCATCTAGTGGATCAAACGAGGAAGATGAGTCCGTTGGACCTGGATCCTTCTTGCGATCTTGGCTGCCAGACTCGTCATCACCTGGATCATCGTTGTGCGGGGATCTACCACCCATATCGATATCCGCAGGTTCTTCATCCAGATCCTCGTCATCTTCGTCCTCTAACGATTGTGATTTACGCTTGGAAGGGCGGCTGGGGCTGGCAGACGAAGACGGGCTACGTAATCGCTTGGAACTATTCTTCGAGGGGGAGCCAGGTCAGCCAATGGGTGGATCCTTATCATCCCCAAGTGACTTCGACCCAGCTGGCAAAGAGTCGTCTGTAGGAGAAGATTCGGAGTCAGGATCCTTGGGTGACGCTCCTCCGTCATTTTCGCTAGGAGGAGCTCGGTCCGATTCAGAGCCAAGACTCAACGAGTTTGTCGGAGGCGAAGATCCCATCGCGTTGGCGACTGGCCGAGTATACGCAGAGTCCGACGAAGTTTTTGTCCAAGATCCGTCCGATCCACAGTGAGGATGTCGATGTCCGTGAAGAGGACCTGGATTCGCGCTGTACTTTGAGTGATCATGCGCTCCCGTTGCCCATAGGCTTCTCTGCCAACGGCTACACCGTGATCTGCACACGATAAGATATGGTGAGACGACATGGGAAATATATATATGTAAGATCATGATACTCACCCCGAGCGTGACGTCGACATGGAGGCGATCGCGCTCTCGAGTGACTTCTTCGAGTTTCTTCTTGGCCGCAGCTAGCTCGTCTCGCTCCTGATCTTGATCGCCAATGATCTTCTGCATTTTTTGGCTGAGGGATGCGACCTCGTCTTGGCGGATCTGGATCTTCCGGAGAGCAGCATCGCGCTCTGCTTTAGCTTGAGCGAGCTGCGCCTTGAGATCACCATCGCTAGAGGAACCGAGATCTGCGTCCACCCGCGCGATCTCGGCCCGAGAGAGTCTCAGCACCTCCTCCGTGTTACGGAGGCGCTCCTCAACCTCGAGACGAGCTATATTGCCACGCTGGTGTTCATCACGAAACTCCGAGATTTCTTCACTGGTTTGGTAAACATTGGCAACCAGACTGTCGCAATGAGAAGCCAGATCATTGCGCTCGCGAAGGAGATCGTTGCGCTCTCGAGTCAACCGGTCACACTGGTCAACCAGAGGAGCAACTTGGGCATCGAGATCCGCGACTTGGGATTCCAAAGTGTGGATCCGATGGCTCTGGTCTTCGGGTAAGTCGCGGTCGCTACGATCCAGAGTGTCTACAGCGAAGTCTCGAGCCCGACGAACACGCTGGATCTCTTGCTGCATGAACGCGATTATCCCGTCCTGCTCATGAAAATAATCTTGTAGGCCGCGGAGATTCTCAGAAGCGACGAGATCCTCGTCAGCGTCCATAGCGGCGCCAGTTGCTAGACGAGCTTGGCGCTCACCAGTGCGTCGAAAGGGTTCCACCAAGATCTGCTGCAGATCCTCTAGCGTGTCATCTTCGGTGTAAGACAACTGGGACGGATCGTCGCGCTGCGACCCAGAGGGAGT